>JASTWK010001094.1:0-51940 GCA_030770225.1 Temnothorax unifasciatus
CAAGATGGGTGTTGCAAATAAATTCTGTCATCATCCAATTCGACATAGCATTTGGAATAATCAGATTGTGAGGGTAGAAGCACATTCTGTACTTTGATAAACAACAACTTTTCGAGATGTATCTCATTGTATTTTCATCTGGTGAACACACACGCACGGTAGTACAACAAATTCATACAGTCTTTACAATCATAGGTATGTTCTTTTTTTCCACTTTTCTTGTTATATTACTGTTATATTATTCATAAAAAAAATCTATAAACTCTACGAATGATGTTTGCCAAGATTTTTTGTTAAATTGCTGTGCCAATTTTCGAGAGAATCGTCAAAAATAAAAACCAAGTTAAATTTTTTTATAACTTTTATCTTACTAAATCTTAATAGGATTGTATTTATAACTGTATACTTGACGAAAGAAAGAGCAACAATATGTGTATTGTGTTGGTCAGATTGAACCAAATCTGAATACAGCAGAATTTGTGATGTTACTTGACTTCTTTACGTAAGCTTCCAGTTCTGCATCCAATTCTTCGGCGTAGGTGTCTTTGTCGGTTGTCGAATGCCTCCTCTACCTCCACGCCGACCACTCCCACGACCTTTTAATCCATACCAAAAAATTACACATCATTAGAGCCAACAAAAAATCTATATGTATATATATATAGCAACCACGACTCGTAAAACAATATACACCAACTGTATGAGAGATACCGTCAATTTTGCCATTGGTTAATTTGCATAAATAAATTATCAAGATAATGTATATTGATGTATTATCAAGTTACCTCTAAAAGATCCCGTACCACGATTTCCCCTAAAACGTGTCTGAGGTCTTTGTGTATAATAACACCGCTAAGTCTCGGGCCACCACGGACAGAAGTGACTGGTAGTTCAGAAGTAGCTACTTGTATGTTCATTTCACGACCTGTCGACATTAATTATATATATATGGAATAACAGATGCGAAATATTTGCGTACGTAGATCACGTAATTTATCGTAATACGTAAATTATATGTCACGTATCACATAAATGGACAATTGTGTGCATTTTTTTAAGCAACACGTACCATCTAACGGTACTCCATGATATTGCTTCATTGCTTTAATAGCATCCGCGCGTCTTTCAAATATACATCAGCAGAGCCTAGAGATCGACCTGATCTATCATAATGTACCGCTGCTGATTTTAAAGGTCCAAATTCACTGAATAATTCCTGGAAAACATCATTATAGTTGGTTCTTTATATAGAAAAATGCTAATTAATATTAAATTTACATCCAAGTTAACGCGTTGATGTAGGTTACGCGGTCGTCGATAAAATATTCATTTTTTTTTAAATAAAAATTCATATGTCGATATACCAGTGTATTACATACATATTTTTGCATTTAGCGCCACGTGACACTTGGTAAATATATTAAATTTGTTTCATCTAGTATATCGATCAACTGCTTCAATCATACAGTATCGATTTAACCGATACAAATATTTCTATTATATTTCAAGTATTATTATTTAAAAATATTATCAATATAGATTCTTATATATTAAAAATTAAACGAAGAATATGGTTTCACGATATAAGAATTTAACTTTAAGTTACGTAGTGCTCAATATGTTAAACAAAATTATCTCATGTACGTTATTCCATTACCTGTAGGTCCGAGTCTGATACACCAAAATCACAAGATTGACACCAAAAGTTTGGTTGTTCCCGCATTGCTATCGCACCACGACCAACCTTTTTTTACACACGTCAAACATGTCGTGTTTCCAAGCACTGTTTACATCACCCTATACACTAAAATATAATATTGTTAATCCCTGTTGGAAAAAAGTATTATATTCCTCATTAAATAATGAAATCTTGTTCCTTCATTAATATTCCTCAACTGATGATAATACAATACAACTTTCACTCAAAGACTCATTGGAGAAAGCTGTTTTTATCATGTTTGCAAGTAGTCGACGTAAACTACACCTCATAGATATGAGCTTTATCTCGCTCAACTGTATTGTTATATATTTTTTGTATTAAATACAAGTTAAGTTACATAAACAAGCGAGAAGAAAACTATACAAATATATGTAAAAAAAAAAAAAGAGGAAGAAGGCAGAGAAACTCTAGAAAACAGCTTAAAGAGTAATTTTTTATTGCAAGTAGGCATCTACACCATCTTTCCAAGTTGTAAATAGTCACATGGATGAGTACTCGAAAGTTACTCCGTTTTCACAACATATGTAATACAAGCACATAGCTCTCACCACGCGCGCGCGCCGCCGCACAAGCACACGCACACACACATGCGCGCGCGCGCATATGCACACGTAGAAAATGGAGCCAAGATTGGTAGTATAATACGAAAAGATTCAATAGTCAAAAGCTCGATGATAAGCTGGACAATCTTACCCTCGTGTATGGTAGAGAGCTGCGTGCAATACCACCCGCGATTGCGTCCTCGCATGACGCCACCACCGGCTCTCTGTGCCCTACGTGCTCCTCGACGGGGTAAGCTGCCGGCGCCTCTGCCGCGTCTACCGCCACCACCACCACCGCCCGCCGCCGCCGCCGCCACCACCACCACGCGCCCTAGACCCTTTGGTCTGTTTGATAATATCATCCAGACTCATTTCAATCTTATCCACCATCTTCATTTGTACAGCTTGCGATGGGACGTGACTACCACGCGAGAGAAACACCGATGTAAATCAACCTATCTCACTGTCGCCTTTCGTGATGATGGCGGTAGAACGAAGATGAACGTGAACCCGAAACAGCGCCGCGGGGCAAGCTGGGTATCCTGGGTACTGTTGGGTATCGCCCATAGACGTAAGAATATATAGACGGAGCACAGTATAATCACCAGAGAATCAAAGGGCCTATTACGTATCATTTACTAGATTTCGACCAATAAAATCGTAGAGACCTTAGTAAATTCTCTAACTTTTTACCTCGTGAAAAGATATGTAAAATAGGCCCCCAGAAAATAAGGGTCGGCCGACCCTTAGGGCTCAGTCAGGGTGAAGTCCCATGGAGCCAGCGTACGGCGTACTAGCGTACGGCGTAAAGAAGTTTGACCAATCACAGGCTTTACGCTCGTTTTCATTACGCCAGCACAGATGTTACGCTGGTTTTTCAAGCGTTCCAACGTTTACGCTACATACATACACACACACACGCATATGTATAGTAACTTGGATTTTGAAAAGTGCCGCGACCAGCTGATATCGCACGCGTCGCGCGAGTTGCGCGTAATTTATTAAACGTGATTTTGTCGCGGTCCATATCGATCCGTGATCGGTCGGTTGCGGGAAATCGTGCACCTCGCTACGCATTTCACCTCTGCCTCGAGCGGCAACGATAAGACGGGCCTTCGAAGCGTGACAGCCTTTGCGGGATTCGCGGCTCTGCGAGGTTATGTTCGGCAAGTATCATCTCCGGTGTTCCTCGTCTTCGGGGACGCGACGAGAATCAACGGAGTTGAATCGACCCAATTTGTTGTCTACGAAGTTGCAGCAGTGTCAGTGAAATACCGTCGGCGAGGAACAAAAAGTGGCGGATTATTGAAAGTCCCAAGGCCGCAAGTTCTGCGACTTCTGCAAGTGCTGGATCGCCGATAATAAACCAAGTATCGACTTCCACGAGGGCGGCAAGAAGCACTGAATATTATTGTAAAAGAGAAACGCACTTTAAAATGAATGAAAACCGGTTCGATAATTTCTTAGTAAGTATCAGTTCATAAAATTTTCCATACAGCACTAAATATAAATACGGAATTAAAAGAAAGCTAAATTAAAAAGCACGCTAATCAATTTGAATCAATTTTGTTTTGAGATAATATTTTTATCTTTATTCTTAAATTTGATATTATCATCTTTTATATAATAAATGCACATTATAGAAGGTACACTAATTTATAATAAATAATGTTTTTATTTCAGAACATAAAATGTGGTTATTGCGGCGAAATATTAGCTGTCGCCATACAAGAAGAAATATTTCGCCACAACTGTTTTAAACATTATAATGAAAAGATACATGCTGTATCCATCGATGATGACTTTGTTGTAACCATTGGTAAGTTTTGCAGCAATAATACTTGTAGATTTCCAGCAATGCACATAGTCGGCACTGTGTAATATATTTTTTAACAAAGTGCTTCACAATTCCTACACATCTCAAAAAGTGAGTTTTGCCATATTTGATTGTGCGAGCCTAAAGAGTACATAACAATAAGAGTTTATTATCTGTGCTTTAAAGTGTTCGATAAGGGCGTCACATTAGGCTTGTTCGCGTTGCTTGAAATCCCCAAACATTTTGCACTTGAAATGAGATAAATATATATTCGGCCGTTGGAGAGAGAGAAAGCGAAGATGCTGAGAGCGAAAAGTGCAAGCAACGCGAACAGACCCATTGTGTTATCTTGCTGGAAAGCACCTATTATGTTATACATATGTTTAAAATGTTACATTTAATCTGCAACTAATTGTATTTTAATAAGTTCCAAACAGCAATGAAATAAGATCGAAGGACACTGACGATGTCGACGATGAACATCAGTGTTCAACAGATCACCGCGATGAGATGCTAATCAACATAGTCCAAACAAAGCCAGCACTATGGAATTTCCAAATTCCACTTAGCGAACGGACAAAGGCGAAAAAAAAGCACTGTGGAAGGAGGTTGAAAATATGTTAAGAGGTTTGTATAAATATTTACAAGATATTACACGAAGTTATAAAGTTCAAGCTACAATTTATTTTTAACCTGGATGCATAATGAAAAACATAGGCAACGGGAACAAGGAATAACAGCAACAGATTTTCAACCTATCGGAACCTGTGTTATTCTCTGTTCTTGTTGCTTGTGTTTTTTATTGTGCATCCAGCTTAAAAATACATTTAATTTTGTTTATGATTACAGGGCTCATGACTGCAGATGATGCAATGAAAAGATGGAAGTATTTAAGAGATTGCTACGTGCGTTATAAACGGCAAGTAAACGCGTATGTTCCGAGTGGATCCGGTGCACAGCCAAGTAAAAAACAGAAAACATTCCGCTTTTATGAGGTCATGCAGTTTATCGACGATCCATTGGAAAATGCACCGTATGTATTTTTACATGTATATTCTTCATAAATATCTAATACTACGTTTACGCGAGTGTTACTTCTGTAGTAACTTACGATAATTCACTCGTTTACGCAGAGTAAATTATCGTAAGTTACTACTAAAATCCCGTTTACACGGAGGAATTATAGTAAGTTACCACAGAAGTAACGCTCGCGTAAACGTAGTATAAGTGATAAATAGTATAAGAAACTAAATTTTAGACCATTATACATATACATATTTCAAATATGCACTCTAATTATATTTAAAATATTTATAACCTTGCTAAAAATTGTGAAATTGAACAAAAATTCTTAGGAATAAATCTTTTACCTAACCAAGTATGTATATATTAGTAAAATTTGGGCTTTATTTGACCTGGACGTAAAGATTTTGTTTCTTGGGATTTTTTAATTGAATTACAGGCAATAGAGATCTGAAAATATGAAATTCTGTATTATGATCGATCTTACTTTCATAATATATATTTTTATATTTTTTTGTACTTAATATCTGTAATAATATTCTATTTGTAATAATTTTTTAGAACTGTCAGTAATTTATCCGATTGCGATAAAGCCTCTGGAGGCGCACAAGAAGAGGACGATTTTTCGCCACCTTCAACTGCAATAGCAAACAGTACGCGTGAGAGTAGAACTTTGCCTTCAACTTCAACAGAAAATAGCATAGAAAGTAGATCGTTGTCACGAGCTTCACGGCAGTCATCACAAACATCTACATCCATTACAACTTGTAAGAAAATTTTAGCTTTATTTTACATATTCTACTTTATTATACATCTTTTTAAAAAAATATAACATAATTGATGTAGTTATCTAGTCGATAATTCTTGACTCTAATTTTATCTTCTAATCGACTTATTTTGAAAAAGTAAACATAGTTATTGTGGAATACATAATATTTCCTGTTAGAAGAACTTCTGAAAATGTCCTAAAATTTAAAAATCTTCAGAACATTCAGAAAGCAGCTTTATTAACTGTAATTATTTCATTTAATAAACTCTATTATTGCAGCAAATATACATAGTGACTCTTTGATGTCATCGGAACTACGAAACGAACTTAAAAATGTTCTAAATACTCCCGTTCCACAAAAAGATGCCATTGATTATTTTGTAGCATGTGTATCAGACGGGATGCGGAAGCTATCACGTAAAAAATCTCGTCATCTACAAATAGCAATTCTGCAGCTTCTTGCAGAGGCAGAGGAAGAGGAAGCCAAAGAACATAATTTTTGATTTAATTTTATACAATATATAATAATTATAATTAGTAATCCATGTTTATTTTAATAATGAATGCTATTTAAATGTTCTTTTTGTTTTAGTTTATAAAAATTCAATATTGAATGTTATTTAAATGTCTTTTGTTTTAGTTTATAAAAAATTCAGTATTGAATGTTATTTGAATGGTTTTTTATTTTAGTTTATAAAAAATGTGATATTACTCAAATTTTTGTTGTTTTAGATTATCATAAATTTTACTACATCAAAGTGTAATTGATAAATAAATAGTACAGACTTTATTATTCTGTTTAAAATACATATTTTATTTTTTCATGAAATATATAGTCTATATGGTATACTTTTTTTTATGTGGAATGAATAATAAAGAAACATTTATTTTGTACTTTTTGGTTTTTAAAAATTATTCTGCAAAACCTTCTCCCATTGCCATGGAACCGCACCGGTGGTTTCAAAAAATGCTGCAAAATTATCTCTGATTTGAGCACTACTCTTTGTTGGTCTGCTTCTGTCGAATGTCCCTGTATCTTCTAGACCCGTGCCACGCAATTCCCGTTCATATGCATTCAATGTCATATATCTTCTTTGAGTATGCGGTTGGTTAAGTTCTTCTGATATTATAAAGTTATGTAAACACGTAGTTGCTTTAATTATTTTAGTGGCAGTAGATATGCTGGCAATTAGCGGTTTGCGAAATATTCGCATTCTTGCAGAGAGTATCCCAAATACATTTTCTATAATTCGGCGAGCTCGACTTAAACGATAGTTAAATACGTTTTTGCGTCTGTCAAGTCTGCCACTTCTAGGATATGGCCTTAGCATGTATTGCGTTAATGGAAATGCTTCATCGCCGACTAGAATAAATGGTAAAGCTTGGCCACCATGTTCCACAGGTCGCGGCGGAGGAATTGATAGCGTACCGTTTTGTAATCGCTTGCCGATCTCACTAGCATGAAATACTCCTCCGTCACTACGCCTTCCTGGCGCACCAATGTCCAGTAATGAGATCCGATAATTAGCATCAGCTACAGCCATTAAAATCAAACTATGAGTGCCTTTATAATTGTAGTACATTGAACCACTATTTGGAGGTGCCTATAATATATATATATATATATATACACAACTTTTTTAAGTTAAAAACGTTCAAACATACACCACCCGTAAGAATTTTATATAATAGTATAGATATAGCGTCATAAAAAAGTCGAAAACACGGATTTTGTGATCTATTGTAATGTATTTATTTTGTATATGATATTGATATATAAAACAACATTATTATAATAGCACTTATAATTTCATCTGACTTCTCATAAAAGAAAATTGTCAAAATATTGAACATTTACCTGTAATATCATGTGTTTCCCATCAATTGCTCCAATGCAATTGGGAAAGTTCCACTTTTCTTCAAATTCATCGGCTATCCTTCGCCAGTTATCTTCAGTTGGTTTCACGAATACTGTATCTTTTAATGTATCCCATATTGCATCACATGTCTCTGAGACTATTTTTGATACTGTATTGTGTCCTACACGAAATGCGTATGATACAGATACCATACTATCTCCTGAAGATACATATCGCAAGCAGATTTGAAGACGAGTGCGAGCAGAAATAGGCTCACGAATAACAAATTGTTTCTGTATACGTGGTGAAACCATCTGCAACAGTTTTTCAAACGTTTCTGGTGTTACTCGAAAAAAATTGAAAAATTTTTCTGTGTCTTCGAAAACCATTTCTTGCACCAGATTATTGCTAGCCCCTTGTGCTAATCGTCTTTCGGCATTAAAAATTGGTCTAACCCAAAATCTTCGAACATTACGTCTAATTCGTGCATCTCTTTTTTTCTCTTCGGTTCTCATTGATTCATAAATTATATATAGTTGAACTAATTTTCGTCGAATAGCTTCTTTGCATAAAGTACTTTCCGGACACTTGTAAATTTTCAAGTATTTTATTAAATTAATTAACGCAAACTCAGAGTCCAACATTTTAACGAGTTAGGTTAGGCACATTTGTTTTGACTTCATGTACGAATGTGTGTGTTAAAAAATCACGCTGAAAATTTCATCGGCTGTCCCATGGGGCGCATTTACGCCGGCGTAATGATTGATAAGCCAATCACAAGACCCCTTGAGTATCCATTTTGAAAATAAGCTTTGTAAAAGGGCACAGTAATTGGCTTACTGATCTTTACGCCGCGTAAATACGCTCCATGGGACAGCCGATGTTTATACTGACGTAACGAAACGAGCGTAAAGCTTGTGATTGGCCAAGTTTCTTTACGCCGTACGCCGGTACGCCGTACGCTGGCTCCATGGGACTTCACCCTCACAATGAGAGGAATAAGGAATAGGATAAAGGAATAAGGAATAAGGCATGTTGCATCTCACTTTAATGTACGTGTACTGAAGTGAGATGCAACATTCCCTTATTCCTTATTCCTTTATCCTATTCCTTATTCCTCTCATTGTGACTGAGCCCTTATTCCTTATTCCTTTATCCTATTCCTTATTCCTCTCATTGTGACTGAGCCCTTAGGCTGAGTTTCCATTGAGCGCATCACGCGTCGCGTCATTCGTCGCAACCAATCGAAACATCTTATTTTATTACATTATTTGTGACGGGATGTTTAGATTGGACGACAGACGACGCGCGACGCGACGCGTGACGCGCTCAATGGAAACTTAGCCTAAGGCCGGTATTCATAGGGCCTAAGCAGAATGGCTGTCTTGGCAGTGTTTTATGCCTTAAGTCTTTGTCTTATTTAACGCACAATACTGACAGTATTGTGCGTTACACAAGACAAAAGACTTAAGGCATAAAACACTGCCAAGACAGCCATTCTGCTTAGGGCCTTAGGCTAGTATTCATAGTCGGATCTTATTTCAAGACCGTCTTAAGTAATGTCTTAAGATGCTCATACGGCTCTGTGATTGGTTCATTACATCTTAAGATTGTACTTAAGACGGTCTTAAATTTAAGACCCGACTATGAATACCGGCCTTAGTCGGTTCTTATATTTAAGACTGTCTTAAGTACAATTTTAAGACGTCATGAACCAATCACAGAGCCGTATTAGCATCTTAAGACATTACTTAAGACGGTCTTGAAATAAGAACCGACTATGAATACCGGCCTAAGGCCGGTATTCATAATCAGATCTTATTTCAAGACCGTCTTAAGTAATATCTTAAGCTGCTAATACGGCTCTGTGATTGGTTAATGACATCTTAAGATTGTACTTAAGACGGACTTAAATATAAGAACCGACTATAAATACCGGCCTAAGAGTCAATTTCATCAACCACGGTAAAGCCCGTATCACACTACGGATTGGGATTGAGATTGGATTGAAATTTAATCAATCAGAATAAAGAAAACTGATCTCAGGTTTAGTAAACTTCGCTCTGATTGGTCAAATTTCAATCCAATCTCAATCCCAATCCGTAGTCTGATACAGGCTTTAGCTTAACCGACGTGTTGGTGAAATTGGCTCTTAGGGCTTCCGTACAACGAAAAATATAAAGAACAAGAAACAAATATTAGCGATTAGAAATAAGAAATTAGGAATCAAGCTGGTGTAACATTAATACACGGCTTCCAATAGGTTAAAAATCTATTGTGTGTGTGTTATTCCCTGTTTCCGTTGTCGATCAATTTTTCATTGTGCATCCAACTTTATATTCTTGATTCTAGTCCTAATCGCTAATATATATCTGTTGCTTGTTCCTTTCATTTTTCATTGTGCGGAGGCCTTTAATTTAGAGGGACTCTGTACTTGGATACTTTTAATATTCGATTTTTATTTAAAACTGCAATTTTATCATCCGGACAACATGTATATATTGTTATCATCCAGATTTAATTGTTTATGCAAATGCTTATGTATATTGCAGAAAAAATTGTGGTTTTGCAGCAATACGTGATGTTATTGTGTCGTAAATATGCATTCTTATATTTGTTAAATAATGTCGAGGATTGCAGAACAATTTATATTTATATCGATGGTCGATAACACCGAAGATATCGCGGCCATTCTTAATAATTATTTCTGGGTTTTATTAGGGGTCCCTCTTTTTTGATTATCACGATGATAAGTTTGCGCAAAATGCATTACGCGCTGTCACTTTAATTGCTGCTTCAATTTTTAAACACTGTATAAAAAATGTATTTTATTATACAAACATAAGCAAGAAGCAAGTGTCAGAATCTGCAGATACTAGATTAAAATTAAATGCATAAAAGTTTTTTTTTAATACGATTATTGTATTATACTTTACATTTGTCGTTTATATATGTATGTACTATAAGAGGAAACTTGGAAATATTGTGGAAAATATTTGATACGTATGTACATACAAGTGATGCAAATATATTTGAACTTGTGAGTTTTTGTAAACTCTCTGTTAAAAGGACAATATCGTACGTAAAATTTTTTTGTTTATGAATGGAAACGGAATTGCAATTAAGTTAATTCATAATATTAATTATATACGGTTACTGGAACTAAATTCATATATATTTGAACAAGTAATAATGCATATTTGTATTCGTATACTATTTAAATACAATATTTTAATTTATGCATAAATTTTAAAACGCGTGAAAAATTGTAATTATGACTTGTGTAAGACGAGAATTGAATTAAAATTCTATTAAAGGTTACCTAAAATGATATGTATTACAAAGAATATGATATCTCGTTATATCTATAATATAAATTTATATTGACGTACTGTATTTTTAATTTAATTTGCCAAAATTTTATCAACTGTCAATGCTAAATAAACTGATCTATATAATCAAATCAAACATTTGCGTGATTAAATATTTGATTGAGAAAAAGTTGTTTTTGAATTTGTCCAAGTCATTAGAAAATTGAGACGACTGAAGAATAGGATTAAATGATATTCTTCGAGAAGGGAAGAGAATGAGTAATACGAGTATATACACATATACAGAGAGTTCAGAGAATGGCAACAATATTTTATTGTGCAGTCTGGCACGTGAACACACAGTGACGTACGATCGCTGAGTCTCATAGAATAGAAAAGGAAAAAGATGGCTTGAGCGCCGTTGCGCGCTGTGTTGCCAGGCAAGTAGCTTGCAAAGGGAGGAAACACGATCGCGGTTGTCACGAGTCTCTCTCTCTCTCTCTCTCCCTCCCTCCTCCTCCACCTCCTCCTCTCCCCCCCCCCCCTCTCTCTCTCTCTCTCTCCTCTCTTAGAGGTGATAACTCTTATATTCGTAGGCATCTACAGGCAGGGCGTTTACTAAACCGAGCGGTTCGTCATCGTGCAAAGAGGCTGGGTGATTTGCCGCTGCAGTCGCGGCCGCGGTATTAGCCGCGTGCGCGGCCGCGGCTGCGGCATTGCTCTGTGCAGCTTGAGCGGCGTTAGCGGCTTTTTGCGCTGCCGCCTGAGTCGTTTCAAAGTCCAAACGTGCTGCCGCGAGTTGCTCGGCGATCGCCTCAGCACGTGCCTTAGCCTGGCCCACCATCGTCGTTTGCGCCGCCAGCTCGGCTGCAGCCTCGGCTGCCGCTTGTGCGGCATGTTCGGCAGTTGCCTGTGCCGCGTTCAACGCCGTGGTGATCACCTGCACTTGGTGCATCGCCTGTTGCGCTGCGTTTTTCGCAGATGCGGCCGCCCGTTGAGCTTGTTGCAATTGTTGCTTTTCGCCGTCCACCGCGACATGTGCGTCCCTCGACTGCTGTTCCAGACCCATCACTATAATTTGCTTGCCGGCTAAGGCTGCGGCGGCAGTTGCCGCGGATTGTGCTGCCGCTTGAGCCAGAGTGTTTTTGGCTACGTATGCTGCCTGTCCAGCGGCCGATGGTTGTTGATTCAATTGTGTGTGAGCCTGGTCAGCGGCTCCTGCAATCGGGACACAAAAATTGTGTCAAAAGCAAAAGAAAAAACTATATTTTACATGTCCATTTATTCGCCTCTCTACCTCTCTCTCTCTCTCTCTCTACTCGTTATATTTTTATCACAATGAGAAAAAGCAAAGGATCATTGACCGGTTTAAACACAAGAAACGTATCTAACCTTTCGCTATACTGGCCAAAGGGCCACCCACGCTGTAACCAGGTCGGATAAGATGACTCGAACGATGACCACTCGCAGCGACTGCTACGACAGGCGCAGCTTCAACATAATGAGAATTTGACTCGATCAAACCTAACGCGGGTGCGCCATGACCCGCGTACTCAAATTCATAGCCGTCGATCACTTCCTGATCGTGAATCTGCTTTTTAGATTTGCCGCAGTGCACGAAAGTCACGTAAGCCAGAAACATCAACAAGATCTTCATGTTGAAATGTTAAATTTTAGTTGTGGCTAATGAATATCTGTAAAAACCAAGAAAACAAAGCTGACATTAATTTTCTTTTAAAAAGAATGTAATACGTACACGACGTATAATATAATTATCGAATTTTATTTATCATTGCATTTTGTTGTTCAACATACTTGACATATTAGAGTCTCTTGAATTAGTTTCTATAACGCAAACAAACGGATTCCATTTGCACCGGGGGGCCATGTGTCCGCACTTGCGCTTTTTTCAAGTTTACTAAAAAACTAGAATAAAAATATTTGGCTAAAATTTTAATGGTATAACCTTTCAACCTTGCTATTAGAAAAAACATTAATAGAATCGTTAATCTTTTACCATTTTCAAGAGGTAAATTTTTCAAGTATAGGCAAGCCAAGCCTAGACAGATAGCCCCATATGCGGAGCTATCTGTCCACGTAATAAAAAACTAATTATTTATATTAATTTTTATGCTTGATTATAACATTATTTATTATTAATATTCAATATTGAAAAAACTGCCTAATCGTTGGAGTCCGAGTAGTAGGCACTTGGCGTAGATTTTTTTACAAAATTCCCGCGTGGAGCTGACTTGATATACGGTAGCATCAAATTGATTTCGAGTCCGTTGCAAAATTAATGTAAGAGTTTTTTGTCCTCTCAATTTTTTAATCTTTTTTTTTTATTTTGGGGCCTTTACTTACTTTATCCTCGGCAGCGTTTGAAAATCCAAGACAAATTCATACATGTACCTTACGTGTATTTTTAAAATAAAAATTTGGTGACACAATTCTTGAATCGCCGGCAAGATCAAATAGCTGACCTACGTAGGTCACTTTTTTACAGTAGCGAGTGCAAACATTTATCCCAAAATCTAACGCTGTTTTTGCTAAAAAATTCTTGCTCGATTTTCCTTCTTTTAATCGCTCTAAATATAATTTTATTGGACATGTCTGCCTTATCCGTCTTGAGGAAAGTTTTTTTTCTAGTTACGCCCCATTATCTATTTATAAAAGAACAATCCGTCATTAAAGTGTGGACACATTGCCCCGTCAAAAATAAGACAGATATATTTCGACTAGGTTTTTCAGTCTTTAACACGTTGCCAATTTTATAGATTGTGCGGAATTGAGATTTGACGCTTCTCATACCTGTCAACTATATATTATAAATTGATGTTATTATGAACCGCTTACTTTAATTTGAGTTAAACTACTGTCGCACAGCAAATTTTCGACCGTCGAAAAATGTGAATAATTGTTTTCGCTTTTCTTTTAACGTATATAGCGTCTGCGAGAATTAAGCATCGCAAGGAAACAAACAACGTTTAAATCTCTTACGTAGAGCATTTCTAAACTATTTGTTACATTGGTAGAAACGTCTGTCTCTTAAAACCTCAGATAGCGGTACTGTGGACACATAGCCCCCGTAGACGGATAGCCCCCGGTCTCCCCTATGTATGCAAGCGTTACAAGCGATTTTATATTGTTTTATTTCACAGAATTACTTTGGTGTTACGCCTATGAAAAGTAAAAGTAGAATCTTAAATTTTTACATATTTTTACCGCAACACAGTGGGCTGGGAGACCTGAAAAAGTGGTTAAAATTAATCAAGTAAACTAATCTCTTTTAAACATATACCCTATAGGTTTTTGGAATCGCTGATTCCGAATCTCGATGTCAAGAACTGTAAATTCAAAATGGCGGATTTAATATGGCCACCAAAACTACCTTTTTACAGATTTGCAGCGAAAAAAGCATCAAGATTTGTGAGAGGCAAGTGGACTCGTATTAAAAAAACACCCCAAATTGTTGACTAGAAAACAAGTAACGCCCTAAAACTACCTCCCTTAAAACTTTTTATCCAAGCTAGCGATGCTCGAAAAGTACACTTTTTCTGGATCAAAATTAGCATTTTGGTAGTAATTTATTCATTTTTTGTCAAGGTTATGAAAACGGGCAAAATGTGCATGATTTTTTAAAAATATTTATAAATATACGCTAATCCAATATGTCTTGTTTTCAGTGGTACGATATGAACATCACATCAGATTATCGGGTTTCACAGCTTGGAAACTATACAGTACATTTCCAAGATGATAAAGTGTTATTTCACTATCGATTTCTCGCCCAAGATCTAGTGTGATTTTTTCTCAAGTAGTTTATGTCTCGTAATAATAAAAAAGAATAATAGATATTTTGTTCTTGGATATATAATAAAATTAACGATTTTCTTTTCAAATAGAATTAATTATACCAAGCTGTACTTGAAAAATTCAAATAGTTGCTACATGGACGGTAATTACACAACTGTCGTGAAACTTTTGAAATAGCTGTAACAAGAGTTGCATATTACAATAGAATACTCTTTTATGCTATTCTCCGAATCGAATTTTGACAACTTTTTTAGGCTTGCCAGCCCATAGTGCGCAACAGTGAACGTGTGTCGCACAATTCTCAGACAATGCTTTTTCTCTCGCAGGTCCAACATAACTAGATCTCTGTTAGTATCTCTATTTTATCTCACGAACTACAGGGGGGTGATACTCGACCGTGATACTCGAAATCAAGTCACGTTTCGATTACGTAAAATATTACAGGACATGGCGTACAAAAGGAAAAGGAGTACTAGATCAATAGATCAGATCTGACTAGGAAATCAGTCAAGCGTGTACGCAAAACTACGAATGATACGTGCAAAGGAAATTTTGCACAAATTTTGCTTCTAGACCACAAACACGTGCGCGCGCACATACGCATACTTTTATTTAATAAAAGGTGAACATTTCTTCAAGAGAGATTCTTTCTTTATTTATTATCGTATGTCAAGGTATGTACTATATCTGGAAAATGTCTGGAAATCTCGCAAGTGCAATGCGGCGCGGGACGCGGCGCGGCGGTGCGTTTCAGACATTATCTATACTAGTCTGGTTTCGTAATTGGTTTTTCTCCATACAAGGTTTGTTTCTTGGAGAATGAAAATTTCTTCCGAGTCTGGTCAACGACGTGCATGACTGCTTGCGATAAGCTTGATTGATTGCTTCGAATCGATTCAAGTATGAAAAAAGAGAACCATTGTCTCGCGACGATGATACGGTGTTGTATAATAATTGAACGCGCCGCAAACTGCTGAATGGATCGAATGATCGGAGAAAGCGACGCGTAAAAACTCTGACGCAACCGTAAAAATAATCGCTATGCCGATATGATAATTCACTCTGTAACCAAGTCCTTTTTTTATATTTTGCGAAAAAACTTTTACTTGATGTTAGTAATAGTCTTATAGAGATCGGGTTTGATTAGTCTAAATTAACATATATGAAGTGCATTCGCGATCGACAAGACTCGAATTCAGATTATACTGACTTGATACATACGTGCCCGTGACGCATGCACCGCCTTTCCAAATGTCGCAACTATGCATCGCGATCGTTTAAAATCGGAAATCCGGTTTCGTCTCGCTCTGAAAAGCGCTTGTGCACGTCACTCGTGTCATGGGGGATTTATCTCATACGAAACCTGAATCTACCAATGAAAATATGTATAACCACAGGTAATCACAGCTAGTCGTAATCCAAGCTGTTTGTTTGCGACCATGACGAGAATTTAAATTTGCGCTAATTAATAAAGTTTAAAATCGAGTTTAAACGGTATATTTATAGTACACATACAAACACACATATCTATAAGAAACTCTGTGCGTGCGTGCGTGCGTGCGTGCGCGCATGTGCGTGTATCTATGTCAATGCTACCATTTTTTATACTTTTGTCCCCGTAATAAAGTATTTTTTTTCATAGTTACACGTCTCCATATTACGGAGGTATTTTAATTATGACACAATTTTGCATAAGCTAAAAATCGAGCACTTGATAGCACAATTAAGCGTGTGAAGTTTGAACTGTGGAAGGACGCTAATTCTTTTCTGCGGATGAATTGTTTCTCCGCGCGGTTGTTTCTTTCTTTCTTTCTTTCACAAAACACACACACACACACAGTCATGTAAGCGCGCGCACACACAAAGTGAGTAATGGTTAAAAATTTGATTATTAACAAAAATTTAAACTGATTTATATGCAAATTATATAACAATTTACGTAACCAATATAAAATTATATTGTACACATTATAAATAATAAAGTTGGTAGAATTAATTGCACTGTATTGGAATAACTTTAAATGAAAAGTTCCAAAGCAGCTCTTGCATTTCTGTATTGTGTGAGAAAAAGAATATCTATTTCTATTAAAAATTCAACAAGTATTAATCATGTCGGCAATTTTAGAAGAATATTAACAACAAGTAATTCTAATACTAGCAAGATTACTAGCAAATGTGTGTGTGTTATTTTATAGCTCTTTTATTTAATCTACAGAGTAACATTTTATCTGTTAAAATAATAAGAGGATAAAATAATTACGTTAAAAATTCAATAAGAAATTTGGCATTATAATTAAATCCTCTTTTAAATATAATTAAATAATTAATCAATATAGTAACAGATTTATTGATAGTCTTTATTATTACGTTAATAATTAATACAATAACAATTACATTGGTATGAGTTGTTTGTGTGAAAAGTTGAATACGAGAAAAAACAAACAACGTCAATAATGCATACAATCGACCTAGAAACTGTCTTGTTCTAACAATTCGAAAATTATTTCGGATAAAGAAAGAAAAAGAATATTTGATTTAATTTTGTAACAAAACGTAAATTATTACACACAATATAATTACCGAAGAAAATTAAAAACTAATGACGCGAGCACTCCTCCTCTCAATGCAGCTAGTAAAGATAAACTTGGATCAACTTTTTTTATCATGTCCACAATTTATAACCATCTAGCTGCGTATAATAATATATTTGGTTAATAATAATTGTTTATACTAATCGATAAATACATCATAAAAATTTCAAAAATATATCAAGAAATCATGTTTTGTAATTTATCGGATAAAAGGCAATTTTGCAAGATTAATTCTAATTAAAGATATAAAAAAGAGAAGAAAATTTAGAGAAAATGTAAGAAACGTAAGAAAATGAACGTTAATGTAGGAAAATGAAAGAAAAAAGTGTCAATTACGTCACAAAAATATTTTTTATTGAAATTTAAAGAGATATGCTAAAATTTACTATACATTTCTCGAATTGAATTAGAAACGGAATGTAGCTTATGGCACGAAGAAGGTGAAAGAAAAAATTTTTCATACAGATAGCTAAAATATGCTATGTGCGAACACGCGGAATACATTATAATTGTCTGTATTAAACAGTCTGTGCGTACGTATTTTGATTATACAAGCAAGTCTCACAAAGTATCTCTTTGATTACAAAAGGTATTTAAAATAAACAATATACATATAAAATATACATATAAAAAATATACATTATTTATTAGATTTAAAAATTAAGAAAAGACTGTATGTAATACTATACTTTTTTTTTAATTACTCTTGCAATAATATTTATTTCAAGTTTTATGTCTATACTTACTCTTGACAGTCGTGCCAGTCAAGCGTTTAGAGAATAGGAGCTGTCCTTGCTCGAAGAAGGAGTTGAGAACTGATACCAGTTACTCGTTCATCGGAGCTCTTATAGCTCCTGTCTGAAGCTAATCCAGCTAATCTATATAGTCACGGAAGGGATTGCAGACGTTCAAAATAGCGCCCTGCCAAGATTCGTTTCCGCCTATTATGTTTCATTCTTCATATTTCTCTCTCTCTCTCTCTCTCATTCCTTCATTGATCCAAGAAAAAAAAACTTTTATTTCCAATTAATTAACTTTTTTTATTATTACGATGAATATTACACTGTATGCTTGGAGTAAAAGACTGCATTCAATACAAATAAAAAAAAACCAAGTTGTAATCATATTAATACCACTAATAGAAAGCCTATAATGAATTACTTGTAGTGTAACAATATTTTAAACAAAATAAAAGTAAACTCGTACAAATTATTGAAATTACTACAGCAATTATTTATCATTGCAATTACATGCATGTACATACATACAATAAAAATAAATAAAAACGTCGTTGAGAAAAGATGAGAAAAAGCTGGGAGTAAAAATGTGAGCAAGATGAAATGCAATCGAGTTATATATAAGCGAGGCGCCACTGCGTCTTTTGATATTTGTTTATTTAATCATAAGATACCAACGCATCATGTATAATATGTTATTTAGGATCCGCATAACAAATTGGTGAATAGGAATGATATTTTAGTATTATTTTGTTTAAAGTTTTATCTAAAATAGAACGAAATGCTATGTGCGTTATAAAAGAGATTCAATTGATTGACGTATTGACATTATTTAAATAAAATTATTGAAAAAAGAGATAATTTTATACCTTCATTTTTCCGTTCTCCCAAGACGCATACATATTTATGCAATTCCTTGCAATCAATAAAAACATCATAAATTACGCGCGCGAATTTATGTATGTATATGTGTGCGTTTCTGAAGAATTCATTGAAATTTAGACTTCTTATGATTTTCTACAACTGCGAAACATTATTGTAGCTTATCTGTGGAAAATAGATTGCGTGGTTAGATATCGATTTCTATCTGCGCGATTCCTTGTGGGATTAAGGAAGTGTTGATTACATAAAAGTGTAAAAAGAGTACAAATCATGCGAATTTTCTCTTTCGAAGGCGCTTAAAAATATCGGCCAAGTACACGATAGTATTTTAGAGAAAATACATATAATTTTCGAGACATTTTAAAATTGTATTAAATTTTATTTTTGAGTGTTTACTTCTATCAAGTATGTATGTATGTATGTATGTATAAAAACACTAGGAATATAATATATACAACTTGACATAACAATATCGTCAAATATATCGAAAACAAGCGCTAATCGTTCATCCGTTTTCGTCATCAAATCAAAACATATGGTGCGACTTGATGTCGCATTTTAAAATGATTTTTTGACGAGTACGACGTGCATTTACTCATTATAATGAGTATTTCTCATGTCCTTTACATCAGTGAGTGCGAGCTATATGACTAATTATTGACATCATTTTACACTGAACAATTGACATTTTTATTCTAACCAAAATGCCGTTTTCCAGTCCTAGTGATGTTTGCAATATCCGATTGTGGACGGATTCATCAAGTCTCGATTGGTGCGGTAAGTTGATACACTTTTTTATTTGTTACAAGTTTCTATATAATATCAATCAGATTTGAATAATTTCAACTTTTCAATAACATCGTAATATTATTGATGCTCTATCATTGCATTTGATATTATGGGAATATACAATTGATAATTGAGTCTTGATATTTCTGTTTCCTTATTAAAAATGATACATATCATTGAATTGTGTAAACTACATACCGTTTAACTGTGTGAACTCGTGTAAATTCATTTATGGAAACTTTATTTTTAACTTTTTGATTGCGGTAAACGCGTATGTAGACATTCGTGCTATCAGTTTAACACATTCGTGTTTGCATGTACGAGTGTACAATGGCCTGTCTTTATTTATTAATGTGTATTAATCTCTAAATTATTAAAAAGAACCTTAATCAAATTTAAAAGAATATTTCTCCCCCTCCTTTCTCTCTCTTTCTCATTCTTTTTTTATTTTCTATTAATTTTCCATTTCAATGATAATGATGATGATGATGATGATGATGATGATGATGATGATGATGATGATGATGATGATGATAATAATAATAGATGATGATGGTGATGACAATGGCAAAATAATTAATATCAAAACTCGAATGAAAATTACAAACAATATTTTAATACAAGCATTTATTGTTAAAATACTGATACGCAAGACACGTCGCTAGTATTGTGATAGTATTATGATAGTATTGTTTCTCAAAAAAATTATAGAATCCAAGAGACACGCGTCATGCTCAAGGCACAAACTGTCGTGACATTTTACCGAATACTTTACAGAAGAAAACTGTTGGAAAAACAAGCGATATCGCGCAGAAAGCAGCGCAGGAAGCAAAGGCCGCGTCCCAAGCGCAGAATATCGCTGGTCAGCAAGCAGCGCGTCAAGTACCTAATTATATTGCATGTCATTATTCAAAAAAAATGTTTTGCCAAGATGTCGAACGACAGTGGTGACGTGATTCGAAAATATTTCATTCACAATGCATTTTGCTTCTGTGATATTTCCCAGATACGAGACAATTTATTAAGAAATTAAGACAACTAAGAGAATTAATCTTACTTTTTCAAATTTTCTTTTTCGTTTAATTCCGTTCGTTTGATATTTGTCAGATCTGCATCTGTGTGCGTGCGTGTGTACGTGCGTGTACGGATATTATCTGATAAAACTTAAAACGCATAAAATTGTCGTGGAATTAGCGGCATGCGAGCGATTTGTGCGAGCGTTTGTTAATTACATTTGTGCACGTGTGTTAAGATTGGTATTTTGTTTAAAAAATGCGCTACGTGTATATATATATATATATATATATATATATATATATATGTGTGTGTGTGTGTGTGTGTGTATACACGTAATAGGTGAAGGCTCAACTGGCGGAGAAGGCGGTTCAAGCTGCGAAAGCCGCTGAGGTGGCCTTATCGGGTAAGGAAGCGATGGTCGAACAACTGCAAGAGGAAGTGAAGGAGGCACGATCGGTAGTTCGAGAAGAAACATCTTCTCTACAACAAGCGCAGGTTAACGTGAACGCCGCGATTCAAGCGGCGCAGCAGTCACAAGATCAGGTATACGATAGGTAAAAAAACAAGATGTACAAAGGTATACAGGTCACAATACGAGTTAAATGCGAGTAATATCTATATAATACCGGCAGGATAAACGGTGACATTTTGCACTTTATCCTGACTTTTACATTGTTTAGTTGGATCACATACCTACGATTTAATTGTAAGCCTTGATTTATGGATCTATTATTTATATTTAAACACTTTTTGCGGCTTTACACTTGGACAATGGACTTGTGTAGTTGTTCATTTGTCCTTCTTTGATTTCCTTAATTTCTTTATATTCTCTTCTCAGTTCTTTACCTTCTTCATTGATCAACACTTGCAATTACGTGAAACTAATGGAAACCCATATTATACACATGTACACATACAACTATATCGGTCATCATCGGCGGATCGTCGGCCTAATATTAGTTTGCGTATATTATAAATATACACCGCTATATTTCAAACTACGCGTCGGTTGTTACCCAGTTTTACAATTTAACCGTGACCTTGTGCCACAGCCAAAAACCGTCAACTCGAATGTGATTAAATTGCAATCTTAATAATCAGTTTGTCATGTCGACAAGCATCGTGTCGAACCCTTTGTTATTGTCAAGAAATTTATTGCAAAAAAAAATCGCTTAAACACTCTGAAGAAGGGAAGTTTACAACTCGATATATAAATTACGAAATATGTATTAGACATATGCATGGACAATCCGTTCGATAGGATTATCGAAATTGTCACATCAACTTGATCCGTGATAAGAGTTATACACATACCTATACCTTTCCTAACCTCGGTTGTCGCTTTCCTCTTAAAGAGCGATAAAAACTGTCTCTTTAATTTTATTTAAAATTCAACAATTCTTCGCCAGTGGTGAAATGATGAGCCAAAAATATTAATTGGCCCGACTGGCGGTAATTTATTAATATTAACGACGTTTCGACCTCTACTTGTGGTCCTTTTCAAGTTTATTTGACAATGCTGGAACCAACATATCTGTACTTTTACTTTATTAATTGCATTTGTGTATTTCCGGCAATTTATGTTGTTCCAGCATAGTCAAATCAACTTGAAAAGGACCCAAAATAGAGGTCAAAACGTCGTTAATATTATTAATAAATTACTGCCAGTCGGGCAGATTAATATTTTTGGTTTATATTTATAACATTATATTCAAGTGAAAAAAAACTTGATTCTTTTTCATCATCATCAGGTCTCACCACTACTCTGTAGTACACATGTCTACATCTATACCGATGTGTGTGTGTGTGTGTGTGTGTACAGAGCAGAGAATGTCCGCTGTCTTGAGAAAACGTTCAAGAAATTGCTCTCTCTAGTTTGTTAAATAAAATGTCTTTTATATATAAGAATAGATAAAAATTACTCTCAGCAATCTGCTTTGTTCAACCCCAGGCCCTTGCAGGTCTATAAAACGCATTTATTATGCACAATTATGCTCAACAAGTCTATAAAGCGTTGATCTGGTGCAGCTTGAAGCGCTAACAATTTTCTGAAAATGCAGCTCAAGACATTGACGAATGCGGTACGTACAGCCAAATCAAATGCGGCAAACGCGCAGGCGGTCGCTAGCGGAGCACAGAGATCGCTGCGAGAGAAAGAGGAGCTGCTAGAAGCGGCCAAGAGACGAGTGGACGAGCTATCGAATCAATTGCAAAGCGCTCGGCAAGATCTCGCGAACACGAATCGCGCAGCTGCCAAAGCCAACGCTGCTGCACACGAGGCCAAGGCGAATGCCGCTAGGAACAAAAGAAGATTGGCACATCTCAGAAAGATGCGTACGACGCGTTTAGGTCGTACGTAGCGCGAGTATTCTCTTGAGATACACGCGCCACGTCGCGCACATCGAGACTTGTCGAATCATATCAATTGTTCTCTCGCGAGATTAAAAGTAAAAATTAACTAATGTAGCAAAGATATAAAAAAATTCTTCGTACTTTTTCAAAAATAATAATAGTAATATGCCAACGATATGTGATATTGCCAATATATATGTGTAATATAAGAGTCTATCTGATTAATCTCTCTCTCCTTTTGTTCTTTATTTAATATTCTTGACAAGTACTTTTTCCCTCCCTTATCCCGCGTATGTTTTGAGGGTACAGAATATACTTTGTAAGGTGCAAATTCCTTAATTAGCAATTCCATTAATAAATATTTACATGTAAACACATTGTGTCAAGTATATAATACTCGCAATTCATGCGACATGGCGAATGTAAATATCATGACATTTTTAACACTGCGCGGACCATGGGTCCGTGGGTCCTTTAAGGCACAGTCAATTTTTCATTTATATGATTCCCAATAGCTTCAGCTTGAGCGCTTGCGAAGCGAATTGCAACAGTGGCCGGCCTACGCAAGTATAGAAATCACTTTTTGAAACCTTAAAGATGAATTTTTATAGATTTTTCGTAACATGGAAACGCGCTTTCAGAAACCCCAGTAGACTTGCAAGTCCCAGAGGGAGGTGTCCGGGTGAGTAGGTACTCTAAAAACACAGAGTGTCAATTCCTGGGCAAAGGCAATATTATCCGTACAAAAGTTTATACATGTATAATTTGCGACAAGGAGATTGCTTTTTTGCGGCAGTTGTATATTATGTATTTCGAATCAAAATACAATAATTTTTCTCATGTATATTCGTAAATAACTGTAAATTCAGTGAACGTACGTTAATGATGATGATATAATTAAATGCCAAACCCCAAACACACAAAAATAACAAAACCAGTGACATCGCCGCCGCGCAGAAAGTTAAAACCGTCTATATGAGGATCAAATTGTGTCTCGATGAAAAACAGCCAGCCAGATGTATAGTGCTCAAGTAGAATTATTTAATGGAAAAAAATGTCGGTACACTATAATTTTTATTACAAAATTATGTAATATTGTATACATGCTGACATTTACATTGAAATCATGAATATCATGATATACAATATGTAGTTCACAAACTGAAGCGGGCGTCACGCTTCGGTTATCGCTTGCCTTTCTAGAACGCCGCAAATATACATCTCGTCCGTACCTTTGTCCGCATGTTGTAATGTGTCACGAACGCACTGGAGTTGCGTACTCGTTATCTAATTTGAAAAGAAGTGCAGGAAAGAAAATGTACTTGAATTATCGATGCTCGTACTTGGATCTCGATAACGAGTTTAATTTTTTTAATTACGCAATTTTTCTCACGCGTGGCAAAAAGACTTTCTCTTTGAATCCTTGATTTGTAAATCCTTGATTTAGATTTAGTTTTTTCACAACTCGGCGCCGTCATATCGCCGGTCGCTCGTTCATTCGCATTTTTATTATATCCAAGAAGATGTGTATATTACACGGACAATTAAATACGTCAACTTTTTAAAATTGTTTTAGGTTTTGAAAGCAAAAAGCTTTTTCTCTCTTAAGATGAGGCTTCTACTGACTCGATTGACAAGTCCACGTGTTGACATGGAGTCCTCTTGGCAAAATTGTCAACTAGATGCAAAGCGTGTGAAAAATGACGTTAAAAAGCTAAATTATTCTTGCAACGTACAGCGCCATTTTTCGTTTTAGTGCAGTGTTTCTTGTATTTAAAATAATTATCGTAATGTTGAAATAATATACCAAAGACTCTTATTTTGTTGTAATTTAAAACAAGTCGAGGCAAAAATTTATTTCAATTTGGCAGCTTGTTTTTATCCTTGATTAGATACAATTCAATTCGACAGGTACGAGTTGTATAGTAATTATCCAAACAAAAGCCAAGTTTTCGGCATATTTTACAAGTCAATTCCATCTATTCTAGATTGCAAATGCTATTTTATTGAAAAAACAGCCTTATTTTAATATACGTTGCAAGAATTTTCATGGATATATTTTCTCGTTTCTGACGTCATGAATCGAAAATGGCTGCAGTGAGTGAAGTGAGAAGCCTTGCAGACATTCTTATTGCGTTGTCTCGTGAGATTTAATCGCAAGATGTTATCGAAAGCTAAACCAGCAAACACCAAACAACATGCAACTTGCAAGTTGTAATTTCTTACTCTACAATATATAAATGTAATACAACACACATGCAATGTGTGTAGCTGTCATTATGACAAATTCGATATTTAAACAATCATTTATAATTTCTAAAAAATACGCACGCATGACATTTGTAAACTGTAATAACAATAATTTCAATAGTCGATTATTTAAAGATTAATATATTTACTAAGGTTTACATGTTTTTTAGACGAGTGCTTGATGGTTTGATACGAGTCGTATATATATCATCTATATATATATATATATATATATATATATATATCGTGCACAATATTTTATACAATAAACTAAAAAAAATAAGAAAACTAATAAGAAAGAAGATTGCAAATTACAATGCAGCACATATATAGCTGTTATTCTCCCTCCAATCAAGTTGAAATTGTTTACGTCTCATTAATGACATCAGATTTGATCCCGGGTAAAAGGTTGATTTTTCTCGGGTCGCAACCTTTCTCACGTTAAGGAAATACTTTCACTTGAAATCCTTCGATTATATACTTGAACGCGGTATTGTTACGCGATATTATCACGCGGATACTCTTTGTAGTCTGCAAGGCCAATTCATTGTCCAAGGCATTTGTAAATAAATGAGGCTGGTAATATTTTTTTAATGCACCAAATATGCATGCACGGCCCATTACCTTGGGCGGTCAACACCAACTGTATAACGATAGGCAAACACAAGTTATAGGACGTCAGCCACGTCAGGCAATAAGAAACGCGACTAATATGAATGAATCCCGATTGAATTTAATAAACAACCTATAATTAAATTTTCGTAAATAGAATACGAAAAAAGTTTAGTTGATCAAAATTGCAAGTTGAATAATCTATTTTGTTAGAGAGGGGGGGGGGGGGGAGGAGAGTTGTTTATTTGATTATAATAAATGTAAATTTAATACAAGTAAAAGTAAATTCTTAATGACCACGCGCGCGCGTACACACACGCACGCACGTCCAATAGACGTGTGAATTAATTAATTGTAATTGCACGAAATAAATCGACTGACATAGGCATAGTGTCAGATATATGCATTACCTGGAAACGTTATTCTGAAAATTAGTTCCGTCTATACGGCCAGTCACTTTGTTGCTATTCCAAGCCATTCACCGCACTCGAGAATATTTAACGATGCCTGAGCAATGATAAGCGCGCGGGCACGGACACGAATATATACCTAATACTTGGTTTAATTGTAGATTTTATATCCTTATAATGCAAACGTATTATATGCGGATTATACACGTACTATCGGTAGGTATGTCATCAATTTTATCATTCTATTATAGGAGCCATTCGTTTTGCATTTCCTTTAATTACATCACGTTCTCTGCCAAATTTTAAATTATTAATCCTTGATTATAAACTATTAGACATCATCCGGTATATCTCGCTTCTTTCGAGTAAATTTAAATTTAAAAAATTGTTGGATTAGAAAAAATTTTTAATAAAATTTTATGTTAAAAGTTGATATTAGAAAAAATAGCATTGCGAATCTCCAAGCCGAGGGCTGAGTCTCGAACAGATCGCAGCGTGGTAACTGCTCTACCGAGTACAGCAGCCCGCCCGGTACCATAAGTCGTCTACAGACGATTCCGAGTCTCGACATCGAACTCGCGAAACTCATGTTCGACCGTTGGACGGCGTGCCGTCGTAAGCGGTGAGATCCCGAGGACGGGCAGAGGCTAGCGTTTAATAGAACTCGTTTAAAATTTTTATCAATGAAAAATTACTAAGTTGATTCGAGAATATATTGAAAAATATCGCAAACATGGCTCTGGAAAACTTCAAGGCTGTGCAATACTGTACTGCGAGAAAATCACTCCTCGAGTCCCGAGCTTTTTCCGATAATGGTCGAAAGTTGATTCAATGTTTATCCTTTAGGTATGTAATATGTTAAATGTAGCTCGAGTAAAGGTGATACACCAACTGTCATCTAAAAGAAGAATTTTTCTTTGAAATACGGAAAGACTGATGTTGTCAATGTTGCTGAACAAGCGGCAAAATAGGCGCGACGGTAGGTAAAACTACCGCAGAAGGTGCAATGTATAGAGAAAACTCGATATAAGAAAGAGAAATTGCTCGAGAAAGCAAAAAGAATAGAGTTGACGAGCTGCAAAAGCGTGTGCGGTGCCAGCCACAAATAAACTGACGAAAACGAAAAAGATTGGCACGACATGGATTCATCTATTATATTTATTTCTTTACTCTGAGATATTTTTAATAAACATATTATAGCAACCAACACAATAAGGAATAAGGAAAACAAGTATCTACCGTTCAAGTACTATTTCACAATAAGAAAAGTCTAAGGATAATTAATCAGTTTTGTATTTGTGCGAATATATTTTCCTTCTTTAGATATATTATCAAGTATTATAGATAATATATAGATAAAGCATAATTTATTCTCCATGATCAGCATATAACATGTTAAAAATTTTAATTTTAAATATATATGCAATTGTGAGGATTTTCACGTTTCAGCGTAATTTCTTTTAAATAAATTAATATGCAAATTGCAAATTATTAATTTCAGCCGATATTATACGTTATTTTACCTACAGTCGGAAATCATTATCCTCTTACACTGATCGATTTGTGCTAGTATTTATTTATGAAGAGATGGAGACATGTGCGTGTTCCTACGTAAACTGCTGTAAAACCCTAGTTTTTAGTTTTGATACATTCGCTAATCTAATTTAACTGTAGCTCCTACGTTTATTTTTATATGCGTATAAAGGTATCATTATTGGACTAACATTAATCTAGATAATCGATGCGACTTGAACTCATCCTTGGATTTAGTTGTACTCGTTATTTAGTTGTACCCATTATTAAGCTCTGTACATACAGGGTATAGTATTATACCTAAAGGTATCTCAACCAATAGGCTGTGTTTCCAAGGTTGTCTTTAGTACATTCCTTTTTTGGTTCAATAAAAAAAACTGCTGTAAATACAATACATTCGGTTATGTGATGCAAGATGTATATATATCTTCCTGTTTCAACATTTCGTCTTTTCGGACTCGCTATACCTACCTACATACGATACAATGCGTTGTGTATTATTCGCGCATTACATCATATACGCATTACGTATATACGTTCAAGGAGCAACAGGACGGACAAATTATTAATCATGTTTATTATTAATGAAGGCTTATAATTTTACCATTATCAGTTGTTGTTGTTGTTGATAAATAATTGATAAAACCTTAACAATATCTTGAATATTATGCCGCTGGATTTTGCGACCAAGACATGATAACGAGGTGATCTAACGATTGTCACGGTTTGAATCATCTTAATCTCAATTAATCGCACATGACGCATATCTCAATCGGAAAGGACAATAATAGTAATAATAATAGTAAGAAAGGAAAAGAGACAGAGAGTCGACTATCCCGATCGTCTAGTGAAAGTGCTTCAAACGCAATTCACGTGTGCGCTTCAACCTCCCCGAGTATATCACGAGGCGAACTCTTACCAACAGGCTCAGTATCATCTTCACCATCCTTCAACTTCCTCTGACCCGGTCTTTAGTTTAATATACCGATTGCCTTGCGGTGTGCGTTTTAAAGATATACTTTTTAGTCGGAACAGCAAAAGAAATTAAATTCTCTCCAAAATATTCTCTAGTAACCTTGTTCCTAGACAAGGTGTACGAGGTGCGAATCTTGGAAAGAGTACGTGTTTTATTTAAATGTAACAAGTTGGGAGAAAACTTGACATAAACTTCCAAGGTATGCGACATCTCCATTATTCTACATCCATCATTGTCTCATCGTCGTTTATAACAAATACCTTTTTCGACAAGTTTACAAGAGATGTAATATAAATATTAAAATTAATTAATGAACATTACTTTTTTATCATATATACACATTTCTATGTAATCTCGTGCGCAATGCACAATTAAATTATTTCAAGTATAGGATTATTGAAAAATTACTAGTTAAAAATATACATGTTGTTTCTGTATTATATAGAATTATGAATTGGATCAAATTGGATCAAAATCATTATCTCATCGGTGGTGTTTTATGTAGTAAAATTATGTAATTGCTTTCGCAGGGACATTACTACGCCGACATAATTCATCATTAATCTTCCTTTAAAGCCATCCTCTCTTGTGATCTCATGTTGTAGAGAAATGTTGGAGAAACTCTCTTCTCTTCCTGTTATGCCAACAGAATACATCTTTTTCGTGCAATTTCTCACGTCCAAGTTTTTGGAGCTTTCGATCAACAACATAAAAAATAAGAATTTTCTTATTCCATTTTTCCTCGTAACGTCTCTTTTTGTTCTTTTTCTTCTTCCTTTTCTCCTCTACTTTTTTCTCAATGAGAATCGACACTTGGCTCTTCTCTATCAAGATTCGTAACTTTACACAAGGATGTAAAATTTCACAATATAATCAACATTCTTTGATAACGCAAAAGGTTTCGAGAAGCTGTGGCGTACCAAACGAGTTGTAAAATGTTATAAAAGGTGCGGTGCATTTGTGTGCGCGGTCAAATCAACTGTTTAACGTAAATTCTTGGTAAAAAAAAAAAAATAGACAAATATTAGTGACAAATAAATATAATGAAAAGCTTTCGCAGATACTCTACGTAATTTCTCTACAAGTGAGATAAAACTGAATTTATTGGTACGAATTAAAGCCAAACTAATACAAGTCGTTCAATGATTGTTGATAAATTGCACGATTAATGTACTCGAACATTTCCCTCGACAATTTTATTTATTGTTTGCCACGAAACAGCATTTCGTTATCGCGATCCCGAGACTCCACAGTCGGTGCTCAATTAGAGACTGTGGTAATTAGAGGTTAAAACAACTTTTCTCAACTATTTTTTTCCACGCGTAAAGCAGATTCAATCACGAATATGTGCTCATAGCCAAATAGTTGCGGTAATCGAGCGATTGCTTTTAATTACGTTTACGCTTGTGAATTGACACAATTCATTGTTATTGTCATGCACCGTCATTGTATCAAGTATAACAAAATGTCACAATTGTGACCAAGGGAAGATGAATGCGGAAGCGTAGGAAACGTTTGCTTATGAGCGCCGTTCGACGAATATATATATATGGTTCGTGCTCGTGATACATTTTAATTATAAAATATATTAATATTATTTCCACTTGAATTATTTTATAAATAAATACATTTCATTTCAATAATGATGTGAAAAATTGGCTCGTAAATCAATTTGTTTTCTTTACTCACGTGTTCTAATAACATCCTTCTGTTTTCAATTTCTTTCAATTTTGAGATTGCATGAGATTGATTTCCAAGAATCAAATAGCTATCAAAATTATCAAGTTGTAATTCTTTCTCATATTTCGAGCTATCGATCGAGAAGCGCAATTTCCGCGATCTCGTGGTACATACATACGTTGCGGTACTCGCATCAATGATAAATTAAAGGTAAGGGTAATGTGCCTTGCTTAACGTGACTCACACTTTGGGCTAAAATGTGTTTTAGCCCAAAAACCACAACACGCGTAAAACTAGAACATAAAATTACATCAGATTCGATCGAACGCTCGCAATAATAGCGCGTTGAAGGTGTATAACTTGTGTAAATTTTACACCTACAACTTGGAACTCTATTGCAATAATTGAAAGGCTTAAAATATATCCTGGTACGATGCGCCCCGGAAATGAATTAAAGTGAAGATGTCTTGTTGTGTCGAATGCAAAAGCGATTTCTGTCGTTGGCAATGTCGAGTTACATTATATTATACCGTTCGACGATGAGTTTGGAAAGTAGGCGTTCGATTGTAGCGTAGGACTAATCCAGAGAAGAATATGGAAAAAGAAGCTCGAAATTGTTGTAAACTCGTATGTAAAAAAAAAGGTGAGAAACTGACAGAGATTCATCAAAATTACATTAGCGTGATTTTAATTTCACAAACATGTATTTTAGAACCTAGTATATACATATACATATATATAGTTTCTGCTATTGGTTGCTGGTTGCGCGAATGGTTGCCCGCGTGTCATCGCGGGAGATGTAAAGTAGGTACTTGAAATCTATTGCAAAGCAATGAAGAGTAACGTAACATCCTGCATGATTCTTCGACTTTCTTTGATTACGTGGCGCATCTATCTACATCAGATGTGCTCTATAGTGGCAACTTTAGGTTCACGTAAAATCTCGATCGCGAGAAAGCGAAAGTTCGCGGAGAATCTAAGCGATACGGACATCCGGATGGATGATCTAACACGAGCGCGAATTGATGATCACCCGATGGAATTACGCTCGTGTGAAAGGAGCTTGCTTTTACTTGAGATCATAGTAATAAAGAAGGGCATCAAGCACTATATGTGCAAGTAACCAATTTTCGATGAACAAACGTTTCTCCGCTCTCTCGTGCTACTTGCAAACCTTCTTTGAAACCTTCTTTTAATAAGGCTCCTCTTGACTCACAGCAATCACTTTGGATTGACGACGTCAGAAGCGAGAAAATATATCGTGGAAATTTTTGCAATGTACATAAAAATAAGAAAAAGAATGTTCCCCCCCCCCCCTAATAAAATGGCGTTTGTAATCGATAGACTTGTAAAATATTATAGGTATGCCAAAAACTTTTTCTTTTGTTTGGATAATCGATAAATAACCCGTGTACGTCGAATTGAATTGTACCTATAATCAAGGGCGAAAACAAGCGGTTTGACAGCTGCCAAATTGAAATAAATTTTTGCTTTCGCATACTAAATTACAACAAAATGAGAGTTCTTCGATATATATTTTAACATCATAACAATTATTTTAAATATAAAAACACTACACTGAAACGAAAAAGGGCGCTGTACGTTGCAAGAATAATTTAGCTATTTAATGTCATTTTTCACGCCTTATAGTTTACAGTTTTGCCAAGAGTGACGCTGTGTGTACGCCGTCAACGTGGACAGGCTTGGCAATCGAGCCAGTAGAAGCCTTGAAAGCAAATTTTGACGTACGTTAATTTTGTATAATTATTTTTACAATGTTTATGATTTTTTTTAAATCTCATTCCTTCTATCGCACCTGCCCGACGCATTTGTTTTACTCAATTCCAAGTTTATATTACACATACATCAAGTACTGGCTTTGCTGTTGTTCCTACGTTTTGCGCGAGAGAATACATGTATGTAATATCGGTCATCGCAGCCATCGTATATTATCGCACGACGCAACGGTGTAAATTCCGTTATGCGGTTGCACCGTTGCATTGGATTGAGATGTACGTCTCTGTGTTCCGACTCGTCTACGTCTGGTCGCGGCATACGTTTGCCAAAATTATTGGACAAAACTATATTTCGATACAACACCGATAATCGCAAAAAGGTGCCTCCTTAAAATTATTATACACAAGAGCCGTAAGATTAATACGAGCCTGCGTGTATCTTAAGCACTCAACTCAATGAAAGAGAAACTTTAGTGCCCGATATAAATGTTGCGAGATTAATCATGAGCTTGAAAGAACTTGAAGGATATATCTTGTGACGCGAGCTTATAAAAGATACATCCAATTACCTCTTAATAAATTCTCTGCAAGCCCGCATAATAACGTGCGACTTGCGTCAACGTCTCTTTTTGCCACTGATGATTGCGAATGAATTGCAATGGTCGCGATTGTTGAGCACATATACGCGCAAGTCGCGCTCACAAATCTCACAAGCTTGGCACGCGTGTATCGTGATCATATAATTTGAACGTGTACGTAACAGCATTAGATTTTCCATCTAGAATACGTTTTGCGTATCCCAAAAAAGGTGCCGAGAAATTCAACAATGTGTACGGAAAAGAATATGTGCACTTTTTTTCTCGCTTTACCTATCATTATAATGACGATAATAATATCAAGTTTGTCAAGTGCAACATGAGAGTCAACGAGAAAGAAACAAGGCATCGATATAGAAAACGTGTTAAATAATTGTACATTTGCGCGGAAAGCGAAATTTCAGCTAAAGCCGTTCAAGCTCAACTCGAAATTTATTAAGTCCACGAAAGATGATTTTATAATGCATCAAATACAGTTTTATAGTTTTATTTGAGAAAATCGTAAAATAATCATCGATTGTACGTAAAGCGGAATATTCGACAGCGCCGCCGTTTTTCAGAGAGACGGACCAAGAAAGATGCGCTGTGCGAGTAAAAGTATCGTGACATATTGCAGTATAGCAAGAAGAAAGGTAAACTCGATTCCGAACAAGCCCACTCGACCGTGACGGATTAAACCGCATCAAAATTAAACCTGTCCGTATAAGAACATTCTCAATAGCGAGGTCGTTTGTTCTAAAGTCATCTCGTATAGAAAGTGAATCCTTTCATCTCCTTTCATTGTAATTGCCACTATGACCATCGATTTTATCTACACTGCAGTATCTACACAGTATTTTGCGACAGTTTTAATAAACAACTGTTATTTTTGCCTAGTTTTTCGATATTATTATATTTTTAAACGTTATATTTGAACAATACGATTTCGATATTTATTACTATACCAGCGATACTTTTTGTTTCCGTTTCCAAACTGATTCCTTTTCGTTCAGTCAAGAGTTTAATTTTGACGTCTTGTGAACCGTAATGCTTTTATCAGATCAAAAATGAATGCACATATTTTATTTTGCTATCAACAATAATGTTTGAATACGGAAACTGGAAGAATTGTGATATAGAATTATAATATACTAGATTTTTCGGGCTCAAAATCTATTCCCCTCTCCCCAAACTCACCCATTAATTAAAAGCACCGATAGAACCCCCCATGGAACCTCCAATTTTCAATCCCATAGTAGCCATCCCCATAAAGTTGGTAATCTTTTGGTACCAGTTTCATCAAGATCGTCAACAAAAAATTTGAAAACTTTTGGCACTGGTTTCAAGAAAATTGATCCATTAATAAAAAAAAGTTATACATTAATAAAAAATAAAATTTGTTCTTCAAAAATTAAAAGACTTTTGGCACTGTTTTCAAGAAAATCGGTCAATTAACACTTATTATTTCTCAAAATTTGATAAATTTCCAAAAAATCGGTAACAAAAAATTATCCATAAAAAATATCCATAAAAAAAATTCAGCTTGATGTTTCAAAGTTTGCGGAAACTGGAGCAATCGCGTACTTTTTTTTTTAACAGAAATTGGAAACCCTTTTACTATTAGCAATTTTTCCAATTCGCTATTACATTCTTTAGTTCCTTCTACCCCTATTTCATATATATGATTCTTTAAGATTCGGTCAATTATTGAAAAATTGAAAAAATTTTTAAACCGGTTTCCAAAAAGATCGGTAACAAAAAATTATACACTTTATAGCACTCCCCGAGAAATTCTACCTCTACTTCATATATAACGCATTGAGATTCAATCAATTATTTCCCGAAAAATTGGAAAAATTAGAAAAACCGGTTTCCAGAAAATCGGTAACCAAAAACTGTACGCATCATGGCGCTTCCCGGACTGGAAATCTTAAAGAATTATATATGAAATAAAGATATAGAAAGGACTCTGAAGAATATAATAAAATTAGAAATAGCCCAATATTTCAAAATTTGCTCAAATTGGAGCAACCACGGGCATTTCTAAAAAAAATTCAATTTTTTTTTTAAAGAACCCCTTTACCGATTATCGCCAAATTCAATACCAAATCTTTTTTGAATAATACTCTATCGATAAAAAAAAACACTTTTGGTATAAATACTTTAAAAATTCGGTCGACTAACGAATGAGTAGTTTACGGTCAGACAGACAGACAGACAGACAAAAGACGGTACTTGTATATACAGATGATTTTGCATTTCTACGCGACCATAAACATGTAAAAACTAGGGCCGTTAGCTGTTGGCTCAAGCTGTGAGCTGGAAAAAGATAAAAAAAAGTGTATGCGTGCGGCGTACGTGCGTGCATGTTTGTGCATATTGCATACATATACATATATACATACCTACAGCACACACGCACACACACCATAGATGGTATAATAAAATTCAAGTACATCTAAATTCGCTGAATATTTGCCGAGGAATTTTTTAAGTAAAATAGTGTAAAATTAATAGAGAATGTTTCGAGCGTATTAATCTCTTTCCCGTACATCCCATGTATGCGTATACTCGCTCTTCGTTACGTAGCGGCGCGGCGAGTCGAGATGAAGAAGATTGCGGCATCTTATATCTCAGAGACGTAATTAGAACAAGGCTAAAGGATAGCGGTGAGCGATCGTGCTAATGGTATAGTAGATGGCGGATACGCTGATTTCTAAATAGAACGTTTAAATCTCTCGTTCTACATGTTGACATCATAGATGGTTGGTTAGGCCGTTTTATAGTGCCAATTTTTAAACTTGCCATTTTAAACTTGAATTTATTATTAAAAATTAGATTGACTGACATAAATGTAAAATATTTTTATTTTATTTTTTCTCGAGTAAAGTATTAGAGTACCGATTCTTTTGAGCTCAAGATGAATCTATATCATCAGCCATCACCGATTGAGGCGATCCCATGTCTAAATAATGCAATGTATGTTTTGATAAAACAGCAAAAATAAAAGGCTAAATTCTCGTGAGGAGAAAAGGTTCTTGGATATGGTTCATTAAATTTACGTAAACCTGACAACGTGTTACGAGTGTGGGAATCGAGCCAAGTGTAACACAATACAGTTGCAAACAGATTTACGCAAACATATATTATCTCACGCAATTTACATATATCTCGTAAAATGTGCGGGCATTTATTATTCGTAATCGAATAATCGAAGCGCAGCTTACATTTTTTTTCGATAATGATGTAAAAGTACGAAAACACGAAGCCTTCGCACGAGCAGCGCTGCTAGAGTTTATCCATTAATCTAGCTGACCTAGCCTCCTGCATGCCAATCGCGCGTATCCGCATTACACGGTGCACACGAGTCGCGTGTATTTTCACCCGGTTGGGAGAGAAGCACCAAATACATACATGTACATACATACATCAGCTACGGATACTCGCTAAAGTATGCACGCGCGGCAATCCCGTGCCGCGAAACGATAACCTCCGAGACTTTTTCGCACATATACTATGCGTACAACACCTTTCTCTACATAGGTATATGAAATGTCTTTTTTATAGCGCGCGTGAGTTTTCAGAAAAATTTAGTACACACGTGATTGGTGAATGATGGAATCATTAGTTGAGAGAAATATAGTTTGAAACAAGAAAAAAAAGAAAGAACAGTCGGAATGACTCGAAAATCATGCGATGCGTCAAGTTGCACACACACGCACACAGAGGCATCTTTTACCAAGTACTCTTTATGTTTCAGATCAAAGCGATAACCCGTTGAAAAGATGCGCTCGATGATATAACTGCGGACGGCAGATGAAACTAGCGAAATCACTATGAAAATAAGCAGGCAAGGATATTGGTGTCGTTTGTTATTGGCAACCGCGATCTTGTCAGGGCATGTTAATGCAGAAAAGGTATTAAGTAATCGACAATTTGTAAGCGATCTTTTTCACAATCCCTCCCTCAACGCGCAACGATGCGACGGACAAAAAATGTACGATAGATTAAATTAGAATTGTATCTCTCGATAATAACGCGATGCATGCCACAATGATTTATAGATGTATTTATAATATAATTGTAGACTTTAAGTTGTCCAAGACGACGAGATTATACGATAACTGGGTGCAAAGACAAAGAAAATAATAAATTTATCGGTCAACCTAGCTGTCACAACTGTCACGAGGACGATGCGACGCGATGCGAAATACTATATTTTTTTATGCAATATTATCTCTCGTCACTTTTGCAACAATTGCCGTGTACCTACCTGCCCTCAGTGTACCAACTAGCCCCGGTCTTCCCTATTGCGCTTAATCGCGAAAGATTGCCATTGCAGCAAAAGCGGCAGATTTTTCGAGAGCAAGTACTACCAGCGTTGGGTGGCAAGATTCCAGAGGAAGCTTTTAGAACAGATCGGCTGGCGCTGAATCGGTTAAACAAGGAGGGTATTATCGTGCCGGACGGCGTCGTCTTGGATGCTCGGCACATCCACAAGCATCCTCATCCCAATCAAAGAATGCCGGAGCTAATAAAGGCATGTTTTTGTGCATGTGCTATATCATGGACGGAATAACGTTTATAACGTTATTTGAGAATATTTGGGTCAAGTATTACACTGTTTGACAAAAAAATGCGCAAAAACGAGAATAAACGAGAATAATCCCCTAGTTTTTTGGAGCAATTTGACAAACGAAATCGTATTCGGTGCCCATCAAAAAACTATTATGTATAAAGAAACAATTATTCTCGTTCTTGTGCATTCTCTCGAAAAAAAGTATTTTTTTCTTTATTTTTTTTTTTTATTAAACAGTGTTTGATTACTCTCCTAATTATTTTATTTCATTCAGCATGCTTTATATCTAATGATTCATTGACTTTCATCTATAATCAAGGTCTATCTAACATCGGACGGTCGATACGTACCGCCGGAAGGTCGACCTCACTATAATTACCCGAAAACCGTCGACACTACTTACATTATACGAAGACCATTTATGCACACGAATCACAAAACACTAAACAATTTTGAAAACGTTAAACTTGGAAGCTATCCAAAGGCACAGAGCTACTCGAATTATGGACAGTTTGTGCCGATCGCACCACCCGTTGAACCAGGTGTTTACAAGCCTATTGTAGCGCCTTTCATATTTCCGGCTGACAGAAACCTGTTTGATTTATCAAGCTGGAAGACGGGATATGAGTGGGACACCGTGTACGAACCGTTTGACGGTTACTTGGTCAACAATCTAGCACTCTTCGATTCGCATCAGGTACATTTTATTTTCAATCTTCTACCGTATTATTTCTGCAAATAAAATCCAAGCTTCGTGGACTCGCAAAATTTCAGCGTTCTCTTGGAAAATGATCTCGAAAAAATTCATCCATTTATGATGTAAAGAGTTGACTTAATTTATACATCTACGAAATTGTATTATAAATTGTGACCATCATATTTTTCGTTAGTTTTGTTTAATTACACTAGTTTACAGCCAAAATGTACATTCAATGCCACTATTTTTTTCCTATGTATTTTGGCCCACTAAACTCGAAAATCACCTAGAAAAATTTTTGTATGGATAGGTTTTCGAGATATGAATTTTTGAATTTTTTTTCAGAGATAGTTTCACATTTTAGGCCATATCTCGACTTAGAAACGTACGATTGGGTCGCACAAGCTCTCATTGTAAAGGTAATCGAATCCCGAACAATCGCCTTTCACATTGTTTTCCAATCGGTTCAATAGTTTCAGTGTTATGGGCCAAAATATATGAAAAACGTCGATTTTTTGGGCCAAAATAAGAGTAGAAAATTCACTCTATCGCCATGCAAAAATAGAAAACGTCAAATTATGTCCAGTTTCTTATTGTTTACGTGTAGGTCGTACTTTTACGAAGAAAACTAGCTGTGGATGAAGAAAATCTATCGATAAATACCGGAGTTATGAGCATTTGAGTGAAGGTACAAAAAATCAAATTTTACTCTGTTTTTGTATTTTTCCCTTATTTATATAGAAAACGTTTGAATATTACATGCGTCGATTAGAAATAACACTAGTGTACAAAATAAAAAATTTTTTCTGTAAATTCAATGCCACTATTTTTTTTCCTAAAAAATCCAAAAATTTATATCTTGAAATACATAGGAAAAAAATAGTGGCATTGAATTTACAGAAAAAATTTTTTATTTTGTACACTAGTGTTATTTCTAATCGACGCATGTAATATTCAAACGTTTCTATATAAATAAGGGAAAAATACAAAAACAGAGTAAAATTTGATTTTTTGTACCTTCACTCAATTGCTCATAAACTCCGGTATTTATCGATAGATTTTCTTCATCCACAGCTAGTTTTCTTCGTAAAAGTACGACCTACACGTAAACAATAAGAAACTGGACATAATTTGACGTTTTCTATTTTTGCATGGCGATAGAGTGGATTTTCTACTCTTATTTTGGCCCAAAAAATCGACGTTTTTCATATATTTTGGCCCATAACACTGAAAACTACTGAACCGATTGGAAAACAATGTGAAAGGCGATTGTTCGGGATTCGATTACCTTTACAATGAGAGCTTGTGCGACCCAATCGTACGTTTCTAAGTCGAGATATGGCCTAAAATGTGAAACTATCTCCGAAAAAAAATTCAAAAATTCATATCTCGAAAACCTATCCATACAAAAATTTTTATAGGTGATTTTTGTGTTTAGTGGGCCAAAATACATAGGAAAAAAATAGTGGCATTGAATGTACAGAAAAATTTTTTTATTTTGTAAACTAGTGTTATTACTTTATACGCATCATGCATTTATCGTCACAAATTTATTATGCGGTTCAACAAAAATATGTATATACACGCGCACAAATTGGATGAAATGTATAAACTACAGGGTGTGTGTGTGTGTGTGTGTGTGTGTGTGTGTGTGTGTGTGTGTGTGTGTGTTTACATTTCCTCATATGAGGAATTTGTGAAATTTGTGCAATTTTATCCAGTGTGAGCAAGAGTTGCGTGTTGTTAAACCAACTCAGTCATATATCGTTTGCTAGATCATTACGGATTACCAAGGATTTCTCAACGAGTTCCATGGACGATCCTTGAGGCACGTGAAAAGTAGTGACAGAAATCAACAGCATCGCCAGAGTCGAAAGTACCAGGAATCGAAACTATCGTCCACGCTTCATCAGAAAATCAAATCGAATGCCGCCAATTCTCACGATTCTGCTTATACAAGTCTCACAAATATACCGGAAACTAATTTTTCTTGCCGTGGAAAAAAGGGAGTGTTTGCAGACGTCGAAACCAAATGCCAAGTAAAAACAGTTTCCTCTGTCCCTTCTTTGAATATTAATCACATCACTATTCCTGTAAAAGCGAAACGGAAACAAATGAAAAGCTACAATCTGGAAATTATCACGCTCAACCAAATTAGAAATATATATATATATATATATATATATATATATATATGTATGTATATACATGGGTATAAATAGACAAAATCTTTCGCAACTCGAGTTTGAGTGAAACTATGATTTGTGATGGATATATTCACGATGGAATTAAATAGAGTGTACTTTTGCGCTATTCAAAAACATGAAGAAAAAAGAGAGAGAAACATTGTCTTTAAATCTCGCATCCCTTTAATATTTGGAGCATTCCACGCCAATTCACGAGAGATCGACCTTTTTATTTTTGATGGCGGCTCGTTTTTTAGTATAGGTCGTTACGAGTACTATACCCATGTAAGAAACGTCTTTTTGCCATGTTTATGTGTAATTGTAGTATGTACTTGATCTTTCTCGTAAATTTTATTGGAGCATCACGTTTCGCACGAATAAATCACTGGATCTTATCTTACAAGATATTCGATCTACGATGTCATGGAGCAATAACGTATTATTAATCGTATCGCGTCACGATGTTGTTTCCAACCCAATGAGTGATTTCAAAACTTTTGGGCGATGGCCGCGATGGGCAAAGTGTACGGTTCATACGGATTTCTACGTTCGGTGTAGGGTAATCTAGATCAACGTCGTCTATTATGTTATAGTTATACTAATTCTTTAACGAAACGGCTGACAGAACTGCAGCATTTACGTTGCAACATTTTGCGATTCTTGCTTCGCATTGTTGCATTTGTGTCGATTTTCTCGCACGATATGAAAACTTGAAGTACTTTGAACGACCGAATGCTACCGTACGAATTGCATATATGCATAAACAAGGAAAATTCTGCGTAATCACATAAACAGATTAAACGATTATAACTTGTCAATTGTTTGATATGATAAGCTTTTCTCATAAGCAAGTTGTAGCAATTATAAGAGAGCAAATATAATTATTAATTTCATTTTATCTATCTTTGCGATTGTAAGATTACAATTCAGTAAAATGCTTGAGAAGAGATAGTGTTGTGAAACAGATGAATACACTAAGAAATAGTTTATAAATACAAATTGATAATAAATATATGATGATAAATTTTAACTTGGAATAATAAAGTTGCCAGCCGCCAGCACAAAAAATGATAAGATTAATAAATTTTAAAATACGCGAGTGCCGGAAGCGACGTTACTTCACTTGATTGCAATATGACAGCTATCTATGCATACATATATATATATATATATATATACATATATATATATATATATATATATATATATATATATATATATATTATATATCTTTTTCGTTTGATATTTATTTTTTGCAGGTATTTCACAATTGCTCAGATGGTCGAGAACATCCTCACTGTGTCCACCGGGAACTGCGTTTTGCGAGACAAACAACCGATGCGAGTGGTTCTATACCGTAAAGTGCAAGAATTAATATATAAATTTAAAATAAATATTGAATTATTCTTGTATAAAGCTCAGAAAAATAACAAGAGAATGCCCAACACATTATTTATTCCGAGTTATTTTGCGTTTATCCATAATCTGGCATCCAAATCAGCAAATTTAGATTAACGCGAAAGAAAGAAACTTTTATGCAAGCTTATATATATGTATAAACATATATATTTAATTAGTATACTGGATATACCAATTCTAAAATACTTTTATTATCTAGGCTTTTGTAAGTATATAAATTTGTTATTCTTGAAATTGTTTTATTTATTAGAAATATAGTTTAAATCATCTACCTCTTTTCTTATTGTTAGTTTCAAAGTGAAAAAGTGTATTTCTTCATGATCAGATGTATAACGTGCAAGTTATTGTATATTGTGTATGACAGCTAGTCTATTAAAATATTACATATAAATGACACAATTAGATTTCCCATGACACAATAGTCAATTTTCATGCGCGCGCGCGCGCGCGCGCGCGCGTGTGTGTGTGTGTGTGTGTGTGTGTGTGTGTGTGTGCGTGGTGTGTCTAGTTGTGTCAGAAATACATTTCTAAAATTTTATAATTGTTCTCATTTTTAATTAATTCTGCAATAAATTATTGATTGCTGTTCTAAATTTTTGTTAAAACCAAGTTTGAAATTGATTTAAAAGTCTATGGAAACCGCAATTATTTCGGAATATGTGAATGTTTTCAAAATGGGGAAATTGCGTATTGATAATTTTATATGTTTATTTTGTAAAAGGATCAACGATATCTAACTAGTAATTTAATATGTTAATAATATCTGACGATATCTGACTGTTTATACGTATCTGTAGAGGGCGATAATCTTCAGTGACTAGCGACTGCGCAAGGTAGTCGATGAGATAGATTTCTTCCTTTCTTTGCGTGCGATATAAGATATAGGACTATAAGATTCCGAAAATAAAAGATGTACTTAAAAAATTACCATGACGTGAATGTGCGCGGTGTACAATACTGAATAAACTGTAACTATCGTAGAAATGTAAACATAAAGCTTTATTATAATAATGCAAATTTAAAAAAGCATAAATATATTAAATCTTAATTTACGTTATTTATTAGACAACATTAGCGTCCTTTTTTATGATATTCATTGTAATTAAAAACATAATAATTGTTAGAGTTACATTACTAATTATTAGACTTGCAACGAGGCAGAAAGTTTAAATTTGCAAAAAGAGAAAAGTCATGAAAACGAACTACTTACAGCGCACAAATTCTTTGCGGATGGATGGTAAAAATTAGTAATGTGTGTACAAAACATAAAATAAAACATTCTCCAATTTTCTCTTGTTCTTCTTTATTATTGTTCTTTAAAGTTCTGAGTACAACTTGTACTATCCATTTTCCTTAAAATCGTTCGTTAAAAATGACAAATTATAGTGATAAATACACCGGATAGACATGTAAAACATTGATACACAAATAAATATCTCAAGCTACAAGCACAAGAATGATTTCATTTACAAATTTAACTATAAATTTTTTATTTTTGCAGAACGCAGATAAATATGTAAAGTGGTAATACTGTGTGTAAATGAGCTCTTTTTTAAATCTATTAGGTACATTTAAATTGTATCGAATATATACATAATACATACATATATATATATATATATATATATATATATATATATATATATATATATATATGTATGTATGTATGTATGTATTTATATACACACATATATAGCATTGCTTTACCGCATTAAATTTTTATTTCGTATATAATACAGCTTTCTTAATTAATTTCAGGTTGACAACTGTAATTTTTTCTTGCAAGAATGTTAGTGATACATACAATTCTGAATTACAAAGAAATGCTAAAAAACTACGTAATTTTGTAATAAAAATATCAAGATTTTAATCGGTCCAAAATATAAATTAATTTATTTTCTTTCTTTTCTTGTGTGCTTTTTGTCGTCAACATCTTGTGTTCCGAAAAGAAGAATCGCAAGACGAAACTTCTTTATATCTCATTCTGTATTGTGCACCAAGTTACACCAATCTCGACACAATACCAACGATGTCGACAGCCGATAGTTGACCAAATTTCTGATTCATGATGTGCAATTAACCGACATGACGCGTTTATCTCTTAGGATGATAATGGAAGGGGCTCAACCTCCCCTGCTTACGTACGATTTAGACTTTCTCTTTCTCTATGTGACATAATGTCTCGTATACCTAGCACGGCCTCACAGCGGAAACTGGTCCAGTTTCGTTCATATTCAAACTCAGTGCGGTCATGTCGGGAAGTCGTAGTATCCTTGTCGTATTTCTGGTCGCCGCTATGGCAGCGCCCCATTCGACTATTGTACAGGTAAATCTCGGTTTTATTTGCCAAAAATAATTCTACATTTTGAAAAAGTACTTGTTTTTATATATTTATACGTATATAACATGCCTAAAACTTGTACACATATTCTGAACTATATTTGATGGACGAATTGTCCCTAAAATATAGTTGGTCTTTTACTTGTATCATGTATTTTTCTTGCATTTTAGTTAAAAACAGTTGTGATATACATATATTACAGAGGATTGTAACTAAATTCCCAAGAAATGTATTATATATTTCAGATGCGCATTTTATGGAGAATTTTATTAGTAATTTATTATCAAGTATTAATAACTATTATCAAGTAGATAGATAAGAACTGTATATTCACTAGGAGTGTTTTTTCTTATTGTTGGATCTGTCACCAACATACTGTCAACGAACTGCTTCTCTCTCTTTTTCTAAATTTACGAAAATAAATTATCAAACAGTGAATATATCGAAATTTTTTCTGAAATATACGTAAATTTCATTTTTTAAGCAATTGAAATCTTGTAGTAACACTAGTAAATTTTATGCATAACACGACACATATATGTCATTGTTACTACAAGATTCCAATTGCTTGTCATATATAAATATATATATATATATATATGACGTACATCACCCCATGATGTACCTTACACTTGTAGTATTAGTTTACACAAATGTGCCATTTATCGTATTTTTATTGAAATACATTGATACTTGAGCCCCCATTGATCTCTTGGAATTAAAGTAAGGCATCAAATTGATTTACTTTGTAATATAATAACAGCATAGAGAGATGATATAAAGAAACGTCCCTGGCTTTGAATAGATCAAGGCAACATTTCGCGAAGGTTCGTTACACTCTGTTGGACTCTCAACTTTTTCTAAACTGTGAAAGCGAGTTATGATCCGATAGCGAAAAGAGATTACTTGTTGCATTAAAATACCAAAAACGCCTAATCACCCATTACTTCATTTAAAGAGTCCATATTTTATTAACGTTGATTAAATATGTATCTCTATGATTACTTCTAACAATCTATCTATCTATCTAACAGACAAACTTGTTATTTAACGCATTCGTTTAATTTTTCCAACGATATCGGTAATAGATCGCTGTAAATTTTCATCGCAGGGACGAATAGTGGTGGACGATTATTACGACGAATATCAAAATTTCCAACCGGTAGTGGGTTTTCGCCAACCCATTGTCGTGAAAGAAGAATCGAAGAAAGATCAGGATTTGAGCAAGATTCCTGGAATCCCCGGAATAGATTATCCCATATATCACACAGTGCCGCCTACCAGCTTTTCCTGCGCATACGTTCCGATCGTACCAGGAATGTACGCAAACGTGGAAACCGGTTGTCAGGTACTTGATCATATTTCATTTACTTTTTAATATTTCGCTTACTAACACTGTTGCTAGTATCGTTTTTAATCAAGTAATCGGAATTACTTGATATAATTACATCTCGATACGAAAAGTTTTCGGCAATGGATAACAACAATTGAGAAAAATGATGTAGACACGCGATGACTTGAAACAAGTTGATTATAAGTTGAAATACCCCCGATGTTGAGAGCATACAATGTACATAACTCGTGCATACTCGTAACTTTAGAAACGTCGCACTGGTACGGCGCCATTATTTAAGGAACGAATGATGCAAAAGTATGAAAAAATTAAAAACGTATTACGAGTATCAACGGCGAAAGCAGAAAAGCATAAAGGTAACGCCTTGTTCCGTGTACGATTAATTTTGAGCAAAAAAATACATAATCTCTATATATATTTGCATTTTATTTGTATAAAATTGATGGATATGCCTGGCATTTTTCGAAATGTGATGACAATATTCGAAACAAAATGAATAATTTAACAAATTTGTATAAACGTTGGAGGTAATCGTCACATCGATGGCATTGACGCCGACGTGACGCGATGCGACGGCCAAGCTATATAATAATATACGTGTTTGTAAATTGATGTTTTCTCTCCACGCGCGGTATTACGCTTTCTGTCGCGTGTCGCGTTCTGTCGTACAAGACCGATGCGAGCGGAGCTGCTCAGAGAACAAGGTAATATCATTCCAGTGCACAGTGATTTCGAGCGCGCATGCTGCGCTCATGCGCGCTCGAGCCGCGCGCGGTCAAAGTAGAGCGGATTTATTATGTAAGAGAACGGGCTGGCATTATTAAAACCTCAAGGCAACGCAAGGGAATAAGAACTGATCTCGCCTTAGTGAAAGACGAAAGACAAACTCTGCGAGAGAACAGTCTTGGCAAATTGTTATCGTAATTGAGCTTGACTCACAGCCTCTCTCGCGGTGTGTCGAGATACGCCGAATGTTTAAACTTGCTCTCTTCGACAATCTTTGTATAATTTCGAAAAAGCTGTATCTCTTCTCTCGAATTACATTCTCTCTGACATTCGCATTCGCCAAGTCACCCGCACGAGTGGTTTATGGCGATGATTGTCGTGAAATCAACATGCAACAATACAAGATATTGCTGATGATTCTTTCACGAACAATAAAACGCACTGACATAAATGACGTTACGTGACTCAAATGCTCCGTCATGCATCGCAACTTGATTTCCAGAGCGCGCGCTAAACTTTCCTTTTCAAGAATGTCATTCGCTTCCTTTGTATTTCCTTAAACCTGACTTCTATCCTACCGTCACTCACGTCACTCCTATTATTTTCAGTAAACTTGCACAACATGTTTCGCATTAATTCCTTAATTACGATGTTTATGTAACAGAAAAGCATCATATTAGCCTCATTCGACCAGCTTGCACCAGTTGCGCGCGACTTTCTTCATCCTTTCTTTATTTATTGATGTACAAATTTCCATTGCTCAAAATACTTTTATAATTAAATAGATTCCGCATAAGACTACTACTTTATGTGATGTATGTCATTTAATCGTTTGTGTATACGTGTATATGTAATATATGATAATATATTAATATTGTTACAGGCATATCACGTTTGCCACGACGGGCGTGAGGGGCATCAGGGTGCCACCTTCTTATGCACCAATGGAACGCTCTTTAATCAACACGAATTTGCATGCGACTGGTGGTACAATGTTAATTGCGCCAATGCACCATCCCTTTATAGGTAAAGTTCCTTTCGGATAATCTCAACAGAGATGCCGTCACAGAGTATGTGAAAACATTTTGTAACAATTTTTTAATAACTTGTCAACTCATCAAATGTAATTTAGTATACATGTAATATTCTTCGGCGTTATTCTTTGTGCTTGGCACTAATCTACCATGTTCTTACGTTCGCAGGCTAAACGCAGACCCATTAAAGAATCCATATGTACCGAAGGAGACAAAGGACGCGATTCGAAAAAGATTGAAGATCGTCGTACTTTAAATGTATGTAATTAGCTGTGCATAGCTGATAAATTTGATTTACGATTACACACAAACACACACACACACACACACACACACACACACATTTACACTCTCAAATAACCCTTATTTATAATATTGCTCGCGTGTCTCTTGTCAAGATTAGTAATAAAAAGAAAAACAGTAAATATACAAGTATTAATTTTTTATTTCCAATCAACAGAGTGCAAGTCATTATTTCTCCATAGCACGATAAATTTCCTAAATTTAATCCTTAATTTTCAATCGTTTAGCTCATTTTACATCCCTGTCAATGGAGATAGCATTCAGTCAATTACATCCATCGAGAAATAAAGGCGAGTATTAAGAGTATTGAGTGAAAGGCATGGAGAGAGTACATATGGGGTATCCTAAGAAAAAGTACGTTGTGAGTGAGTGAGAGAAATTGACACGTGGGATTAATGTCTTTTCTCCTTTTCACACAAAATCACACCTCTTTCTGATTGTATATGTATCTCTAATTTTAATATGTACACTATATAAAATATAATAATCCAATGAAAAGAATCAATATGACGCGATAGAATCTAGCAAATATAAACTATAGAAAAGTGCAAATAAAACTGAAACGCTAAAGCTAATACGTATTTACGGTGCGGAGTGCGAAATGATTATTATAATATAATTTTACCAGAAAAATTATATGCAAAATTATAAACATCTGGTACATCTGGTAATCTGACTTGAACACAGCAATGCAATCTTTGTTGCATTCACTTATAATTAGATATGATGTCGATATGCATTTAATGATTTAATTATCGTACTGCATCTCGTGAAATCTCGGCAGGGACTTTCTAGCTTCCGCATACATTTGTAACGTCTTCGGTTAGTAATGGTCATGTCTCGATGCACAGTATGCACACACGTAAACATTCGATTGCCATTAATTACTCAGAGAGAAGGATGAAAGTCGTAGATACCAATCTAAAGCGATCATTGCTTTCAGCAAGAGTATTGTTGGCAAGTCCAGTGCATGAATATTTCTCCTTTTCCTCATGCTAAATAAAATGACTAGATATCAAAAGACACGTCAGTCAAAAAAGTAATCGCGAAAGAAACAATTTTAACATTTAAAACTTGATAATCAAAAATTTTTAATCTTGTTGCGTACCTTGCATAATAATTTTATTAATATTGAACGATTATGTAAACTGTAATTTCGCGCGCGCCGCGCGCGCGCGCGCGCGCGCGTGTGTGTGTGTGTGTGTGTGTGTGTGTGTGTTGTGTGTGTGTGTGTGTGTGTGTGAGAGATAGAGAGAGAGAGAGAGAGAGAGATGGCGGATGTCACAAGTTTAATTGAGGGAGTATATATTAGTTTAAAAACTGTTAAGGAAGAGAAACTTGATTGCAAACTCTTGCGAAAATCAGAAATAGGATGTTATGTAGGCGTCGACTAGGAAGTAAAGTCAAGGACGTTACTTGGCTCACTTTCGTTATCGAAAGGTTGTGAATGTCTTTTGCGGCGGGCCGGTCAAGTCGCAAAGCGGATAAGAGCCGCTCTTTCTCTAGGCCGTTCGAGGCTAACAACGAAATAGGTAAAACGATAGACAGATATAGATAGGTTAAACACACGCAATACACGGTTATCGCACGGATTTGTGTAACGTTGTACATGTACAATTTTACCCGACACCTCGAGTATCATATTGACAAACGGAACTAGAACGCGACAGAGTTCTAGCAGTAATGCCAATTTAACAATATTAACAACAAGCTACTTTTTTTTATTAGCTTACAATCAATCGTTGTAAAGTCTTACCAACTTGTGTCATGTGGGAAATATAATAAATGCAGTTATATATATATATATAGTTATTAATAACACGACGATAAGATAAGAGATGCAGCAAACTCATAAAAAAAATCAAACAAACTCAAGACTGATAAAATAATAAACAATTAATAAATTTATAACAAGTATACAAATATAATCTATATATATAAAGGAAGATGTCCTGACTCACTCACTCACTCACTCATCATCGCCCAGCCCAAACCCCTGAACCGAATTTTGACCAAAAGTATATGAAATAGGGGTAGAATTTTCCGGGGAGTGTCACTAAGAAGGGATTTTTAGAATTCGAGCCCTAACGGGGTGAAAAGGAGTAAAACGTGTTTTCACGGATTCCTTAATATCGCCCAGGCCAAAGCCTTAAACCGAATTTTTATCAAAAGTATATGAAATAGGGGTAGAATTTTCCGGGGAATGTTTACTATGTGTATAGTTTTTGGTTAATAATTTTCTGGAAATTGATTTTTTTAATTTTTTCCAATTTTTTAGTTCAAAGAATTAACCGAATTTTTATCAAAAGTATATGAAGAGAGAAAGAGAGAGAGAGAGGGGGGGAAAGAGAGGGAGGGAGAGAGAGGAGAGAGAGAGAGAGAGGGAGAGGGAGAGGGAGAGAGAGGGAGGGAGAGGGAGAGGGAGAGGGAGAGGGCGAGGGAGAGGGAGAGTTAGAGGGATCGGGAGATGGATCAGTTGAGGGAGAGGGAGAGGTGGAGAGAGAGAGAGAGAGCGAGAGAGAGAGAGATCTCTAGCGAGAGAGATACGAGATCTCACTCTAGAGCTCTTCGAGAGCCTCTCTCTCCTATTTGCGTGTCTTACTACACATGTTCTCCGGGGCGAAGCCCGGGTAACCAGCTAGTAAAATATATATACATAGATATATCACATTCCGAGAAGAATATTCAATTTTTTGAATTGTACAGAAATAACTAACGTAATTACAATTATGATACAATTACGATATTTTGTTATAATGAAACTTATACTGTTTCTTGAAGAGGTCTGCTGTGATTCATTTGTCAATTTATATATGACATATATTATATCATATATACATCCGGGAAACCGCAACATAGCCATGGTTAAAAGAATAACGATACTTCTGTAGCGGATTTTTCATATAGACTTATGACACTATTACAAGACATTAGGCAACTTATCTTAGGGGAGTGCGATATGTATAGCTTTACATAGCTATAAATTACTTGAAAATATGCAAAAGTGAGTTCTTGGACATTTCATATAGATAGTTATACACCTCGTTTCATGACAAGCTGCAATAAATTCACACGTAACTAATAATAAAGTCGAGTCACATATACGTGGACAATACACGACAAATGTTAAGCACGTCGCGTCGCTCGCGTGCGATCAACTCTCATTTCTGTCACTCACATCGCAAATCATAACTAATGATTAAGTAGATACAATTATGAGGTAGTTATACACTAGTGTGAAGATTACTAATCCTTTCCTACATTTTTTTACCACTACGCAGCTACGGGACGAGACGGCTTTCAGAATGCAATTAGAAAGTGGCACATAAAGTGTGTTTGGGTAATTTATGTACAAGTAAATATGAGCACCATCAGCCTCCATCAATTGTTGCTGTTTGCGAATCGGTGTGGTCAAATTTTTGGCAAAACGATCGAGATGGATCACCGATCGTTCACATTTACACACGCACGCGCCTATGCCCAAACTGTCGTATGTCGTATGTCAGATTCAAAGATTTATATGTTACGCAAACAATAGTACGACAGATTTTATCGTGTGATTTCCGGATATACCATACGGTATATGCGGTATTGCACAAAACGCAGCCATCTGATACGCACGAAACGATCGTCGCCAAGGGTCACGCTTGAATAGATGACGTGGATATAGCACAAGCCGTGCATGTTTGTGCAATGACGTCGAAATATAATTTTCCAATCTAACAATACGATTTACCTGATTTTAAACTTGCGTGCGATGTTATGTGTGTGTGTGTTTTTTTTTTTAATATATAAAAAGGATTCCATCAACTAGTAAACTGCAGTACCCCAGGATCTCAGCCCATAATCTGCACAACATCTGATTTAAATTATACTTGATACACAACATAAACGTATTGGAAGAACGATTTAGCTCCAGAATGAAAAGTATGGGACAAAACTTTGAAAAAACCATATTACATGACAATGTAGAGATGCAAATAGAGACGCACTCTATTTAAACAATATCCACCCCTTAATCGGGGGATTCTTCTTGTAATTTCGACTTGTTAAAAATTTTTTTTACCTTTTTTTAAAAGAGGAATATGTGGGATGATTGGGATCAAACTCCCTAGTATACTAATCTATGTACTCGTACCGAGCTACGAAACATTCCGCAATGTTAATTGAGATGATCCGATTACAAGTGCAAAAATTACTGAAATTAACCGAGTATATCAAGCATAATGAAGCAAAGTGAAAAGTGAATAATTTATCGAGGCAGGGGTTGCAAGAAAATTACATCATACAATCCGCTGTACACGC
>JASTWK010001095.1:0-51913 GCA_030770225.1 Temnothorax unifasciatus
ATTACTATAAACAACTACAAACGATTCTGAAGCACATAGAAAAAAACAGATTTAAAAAATCTTGATAATTAACAAAGTTCACTCTTGGCAAATTGTTTAAACAATCGTAACTTTTAAACGATACAACTACAAACGAAAATAAAATCACTACAAATAACAAATAATTTAGAATCACACAGAAGAAAACGGATTTGGGAAATCTTAATAATTAACAAAGTAAACTCTTGTCAAATTGTTTAAATAATCACAACTTCTAAACGATACAACTGCAAACAAAAGCAAAATCACTACAAACAACCACAAACGATTTTGAATCATATGGAAAAAAACAAAATTAAGAAATATTGCTAAATTAACAAAGTTTACTCTTGGCGAATTGTTTAAACACAACTATTACTCAAACGGTACAATTCCAAACAACAGTAAAATTACTACAAACAACTACAAACGATTCTGAAGCACCTAGAAAAAAACAGATTTAAAAAATCTTGATAATTAACAAAGTTCACTCTTGGCAAATTGTTTAAACAATCGTAACTTTTAAACAATACAACTACAAACGAAAATAAAATCACTACAAACAACTACAAATAATTTAGAATCACACAGAAGAAAACGGATTTGGGAAATCTTAATAATTAACAAAGTAAACTCTTGTCAGTTCAGTACTTCAGTTCAAGAATACTTTATTTACCCCAAAGGGGCCTTAAAGGGCGTTTTTATGGAACGTACCCAAACCGTACAGCACTTCTCTCCTTTCTTCTCAGACTCTATATAAACTTAAGTCGTGGCGTTTTTCGGGAACGTACCCAAACCCTTACATATCTTTGAGAAGTGCAACCCTGGCCATTAGCGACCTTACATATAACTCATCCTCCCCATTTACTTAATTTCTATCTGCGTCTTCTCCCCTCGTGTTGCTACCTTCTGCCTTCTCGCACCGATTGTATTAGGCCTCTACTAATAAATTTCTGTAACATAAAATTAAACATTGACTCAACTTTATTATTATTGTACTTTTCTTTTCACTTCTTTCTTTATATCTTTCCTCTGCCTCTAGCAACCCCCTCCTTGGCTCTCTTCCGTCCTTCACAGTCTTCTCCACCTGTTATTTTCCTCCTCCCATTTCACTTCCCTTCCGTTGATCCAAATTCTTCTATTGGTTAGTACTACATTGTTCCCCTTCGACCTTTCTTCCTTCGCCTTCTCTACTAGTTTGTGCCTATAGGCTCTTTCTTCTAGTGTTAATTCCTCGTCAACTCCTATCTCCCATTTCCTCCATATTTCATCGCACCTTCTTATTATTTCTTCCTTGTCTTCGTACTCCTCCAGCTCCATAAACATCATGACTTTTCCGTCCATGCCAGTTATCTCCACCGCCCTTCTTACCGGGATGACTCTCCCTGTCACCCTCTCCATAATCGCTTTCAGGAGTTGGTTCCTCTCTTCTGGACTTTTGCCTGCCACTCTTCTCCATATCAGGCTTCTTTTCTTCCTATCCATTTTTTCTTCAGCCTCTTTTTCTTCTGCTCTCACTACCTCTCTTTCTTTCTTTCCTCTTCTTCTTCTTACCTCTTCCTCCCTCTCCTCCAGCAATCTCCACAATTGCTTCGTCTCCGTTTTCTGTTCCCTCCTCCCGCTATCTCCTATCGGTATTTTCTTAACCTTCTCACTCTCGTCTCCCTCTCTGTAGTAACTTTCCTCTTCCACCTTTGTTGATTTTATTTCTTCCTCCTTCGGTTCACACTTCCCTTTCCTGCCCCCTTGTTCCTCTTTCCTGACTTCCGGTCGCTTCCTTTCCTCAAAGACTTAAGGCATAAAACACTGCCAAGACAGCCATTCTGCTTAGGCCCTACGGGTCGACAGGAGTCCCGGCCGAACTCAGGTGCACTCAGGTGCACTTTATGCACTAAGTGCACTTTAAACTGCACTTTAACTCCGTATTTTATTTATTATAAATTTTTAAGAGCCAAAATAGAAAATCCGGCTCTGTAGCGGGTTGCGGCTGATCTTACTGATTAAAACGAGCATAAGTTTAATGAGATTTGTTAATTAATTTGGCTAAAATTTGGGAAAAACCATTTGTAGCCGTGTAGTCCTTTCAATAGTCGTCAAACAACTTGTTTTTCCGAATGTTTAGGCTCCGTTTTATAGCTGTTTGTTTATTGTCGAAGGAAAAGGATAGTTTCCGGTCAATTTTAAAAGTGTTCTGAAACGATCTATAGTGATTTTTCATTGAAATGTCTTTATTTCGGAATAAAACGCAGGATAAAATAGGGTATATAATTTCTCGCCTCGATAGCAAGAAATATATATATTCAATATAGCCGCGGTGACTACAACTCGAATGGTGCAATATCACAAACGGAACCAAAATCATTTTAAATAATTACAAATAATTCTAAATCATATTTTGAAAAAAGCGGATTTGACAATTTTTGATAATTAACAAAGTTTACTCTTGGCGAATTGTTTAAACACAACTATTACTCAAACAGTACAATTCCAAACAACAGTAAAATTACTATAAACAACTACAAACGATTCTGAAGCACATAGAAAAAAACAGATTTAAAAAATCTTGATAATTAACAAAGTTCACTCTTGGCAAATTGTTTAAACAATCGTAACTTTTAAACGATACAACTACAAACGAAAATAAAATCACTACAAATAACAAATAATTTAGAATCACACAGAAGAAAACGGATTTGGGAAATCTTAATAATTAACAAAGTAAACTCTTGTCAAATTGTTTAAATAATCACAACTTCTAAACGATACAACTGCAAACAAAAGCAAAATCACTACAAACAACCACAAACGATTTTGAATCATATGGAAAAAAACAAAATTAAGAAATATTGCTAAATTAACAAAGTTTACTCTTGGCGAATTGTTTAAACACAACTATTACTCAAACGGTACAATTCCAAACAACAGTAAAATTACTACAAACAACTACAAACGATTCTGAAGCACCTAGAAAAAAACAGATTTAAAAAATCTTGATAATTAACAAAGTTCACTCTTGGCAAATTGTTTAAACAATCGTAACTTTTAAACAATACAACTACAAACGAAAATAAAATCACTACAAACAACTACAAATAATTTAGAATCACACAGAAGAAAACGGATTTGGGAAATCTTAATAATTAACAAAGTAAACTCTTGTCAAATTGTTTAAATAATCACAACTTCTAAACGATACAACTGCAAACGAAAGCAAAATCACTACAAACAACCACAAACGATTTTGAATCATATGGAAAAAAACGAAATTAAGAAATATTGGTAAATTAACAAAGTTTACTCTTGGCGAATTGTTTAAACACAACTATAGCTCAAACGGTACAATTATAAACAAAAGTAAAATTACTACAAACAACTACAAACGATTCTGAAACACATAGAAAAAAACATATTTGGGAAATCTTGATAATTACCAAAGTGAACTCTTGGCGAATTTAGTTTAAACAATCGTAACTTTTAAATGATACAATTACAAACGAAAGTAAAATCACTCCAAATAACTACAATCGATTCTGAATCATATGGAAACAAATAAAATTAAAAAATATTACGATAATTAACCAAGTTCATTCTTGGCGAATAGTTCAAACGCAACTATTACTCAAACGGTACAACTACAAACGAAAACAAAATCACAACAAACAACTACAAACGATTTTAAGTCACATAGAAAAAGTGAAATTTGAAAAAACTTGATAATTAATAAAATTTATTATTAATAAATTGTTTAAACAATCATAATTTTTAAATTATACAATTATAAAGAAAAGCAAAACTACTACAAATAACTACAAATCATTGTATTTCTTATGGAGAAAAAAAAATTTGAGAAAGAAGGACCGGTAAATAAGACCAAGCTTCGCACACATCCTGATAGAACCTAAATCAATCTTTAAAAATCCTTTTTTAGATTCTAAGAAATAGGAAAATAACACTTATTTATCCGAGAAATGGTGAGAAAATTGTGAAAATAGCGTATTAAAGTATTAGAATTTATTATTGGTTTATACATAGAAACCAACAATCTGCTCTATACGAATAATAAAAAATTTAATTTTTTTAAAGTCGAATATGAACCAATACTGTTTTATTTGTGACATTTATGAGTAGCTAACGTATTCTGGTATAGTCCTTAGTCTAGCCACGCATAAAAGAAACTCATGATATGTGACGTATTACTTCCATGGTAACACATGGTAACTGGTTACTTGCTTCTAATAACACAGGCACACAAAAAAAGTGGGTTGGCCGGTATACCAGACTAATATATTCCTATGTATTTTGACCTGCTGAATCCGAATCCGAAGTCAGAATTGTCAGTTTGGCTCTCAGTTCCGAGCAAACCTCCAGCGAAAGTGTTTGTTTCGTGGAATTTTTGAACTTTTTTTTAGGTTTGCTCGGAACTGAGAACCAAACTGACAATTCTGACTTCGAATTCGGATTCAGCGGGTCAAAATACATAGGAATATACTAGTCTGGTATACCGGTCAACCCACTTTTTTTTGTGTGCCTGTGTAATTAACTGTTATCGATTTTATTATTATTATTATTAATTTATTGAATGTTTTAAAAGAAATAAATATTAAATCTTAAATCAATAAAGAAATTAGAAACTGAAAAAATATTTTTTGTAATATCAAAAAAATAAAAAATACTTTTAAAGCGGACAGTTTGTTTCTATGTAAACCAATATTAAAGTCTAATATCTTAATGCACCATTTTTGCAACTTTTCCACCATTTCGGATACCTAAATGATAATTACGTTCGTATTTCTTAGGATTTAAAGAAGAATTTTTATAGATTAGATTTTATAGATTTTATAGATTTAGGTTCCATTGCGATGCAAAATTTGACCTTGTTTATCAGTTCTTTTTGATAATTAACAAAGTTTACTCTAGGCGAATTGTTTAAACACAACTATTACTCAAACGGTACAATTTTAAACAAAAGTAAAATCACTACAAACAACTACAAACGATTCTGAATCATATGGAAAAAAACGAAATTAAGAAACATTGATAATTAACAAAGTTTACTCTTGGCGAATTGTTTAAACAATCGTAAGTTTTAAACGATATAACTACGAACGAAAGCAAAATCACTACAAACAACTACAAATAATTCTGAATTATATGGAAAAAAACGAAATTAAGAAATATCGGTAAATTAACCAAGTTTACTCTTGGCGAATTGTTTAAACACAACTATAGCTCAACGGTACAATTCTAAACAAAAGTAAAATTACTACAAACAACTACAAACGATTCTGAAGCACATAGAAAAAAACAGATTTAGGAAATCTTGATAATTAACAAAGTGAACTTTTGGCGAATTGTTTAAACAAGCGTAACTTTTAAACGATACAACTACAAACGAAAGTAAAATCACTACAAATAACTACAAACGATTCTGAATCATATAGAAAAAACGGAATTAAGAAATCTCGATAATTAACAAAGTTAATGATAATTTACAGTTGGTGAATTGTTCAAACGCAACTATTACTCAAACGGTACAACTACAAACAAAAGTAAATTCACTACAATCAACTACAAACAAAATACTATTATTTTTTGTAAAAAAAATCATTTTTTTTAAGTGGGGTTCCAGGTTCCTGAACCTGTGAATTTTACGATAAAAATTCAATTATTGATTGTGAATTATTAGTCTACGCTTTAGATACTATTGTGTATAATGCGCTACATGAGAAATAAATGCATATAATATGGTAAAAAGTTTAAACAATTTTTCCTTTTCATTTCCCATTCCTTGTCATTAGAATTAAGCTGTCTTCGTTTATTTAAATGTAATATTAGAAATTAAATATCGCGAAAATCTAAACGATTAAATATCGTTTGCGAAGAAAAGATATGCGAATGAGAAAACGCGATCGTGAGCGAGAACGCGCGAGGGAAAGAGAACGCGAACGAGAAAACGCGCGCAAACGAGAAAACGTGAACGAGAAAACGCGCGCGAACGAGATAACGCAAACGAGAAAACGCGCGCGAACGAGATAACGCAAACGAGAAAACGCGCGCGAACGAGAAAACGTGAACGAGAAAACGCGCGCGAACAAGGGAGATAACGTGAACGGGGGCCGGGAACGCGAGAGGGACCGCGCGCGAACGGGGGCCGGGAGCGCGAGAGGGACCACGCGCGAACGGGGGCCGGGAGCGAGAGGGACCGCGCGCGAACGGGGGGGGGAGCGAGAGGGACCGCGCGCGAACGGGGGCCGGGAACGCGAGCGGGTGACGTCACGCGGACCGCCGCGGCCGTTGCACGCGGTCGCCCCTCACCCCGCGGCGCGGCGAAAACGCGGTCCCCTCACCCCGCGGCGCCGGAAAACGCGGTCCCCTCACCCCCTCGAAGCTCCTGGGGTAGAACGCCCATAGTTTACCTACTATCGGACTTTCTTGTATATATCCATTTTACATCTAAGACCTTTTCGCCTTGTTGTTTATCAACTAACTTCCATGTTTTATTCTCATTTAAGCTTTCTATTTCTTTGTCCATAGTTTTTATCCAATTTTTACAATCGTTACTATTTAACGCCTCCTCAAACGTATATGGAGTATCTACCCTACAATAATTTACATAAATATTACTAGGACTGTTCTCTGGATACCTTATTGGACTTTTTCTATCACGTGTAGATCTACGTGGAATCTTTAACTCTAAATTTTCAGTATTTTCCCCTTTTATTTTATTTTTCTTTTCTTTGATTTTGCTTTCACTTTCAAACACATTATCACTTAAATTTTCATCTAGACTCGCGTTGCTTTCTTTGTCATCATCATTATAATCAATACCAATACATTTTACGTCTCTTTCTACAATATCAACGTGTCTCGCAACTATTATTTTATTGTTTACAAGGACTCTATATCCAACATTACTATAACCTAATAGAATACCCATAACTGCTTTTTCGTCCCATTTAGAGTTTCTACACTGTTCAGGTCTTTTTACAAAAATTTTACTACCATACAAGCGTAAATTTTCTACATTTGGTTTTCTCTTAAAAAATATTTCATACGGAGTTTTCTTTTCTATAGTATTAGCTAACGTACGATTTTTTAAATAAGTCGCTGCACAGATTATTTCTGGCCAAAATCTTTTATGTACATTTGCCTCTGCTAATAGACAACGTGCCATATTCATTATTGTTCTATTAAATCTTTCAGCAGTACCATTCAGCTCATGTATGTACGCTGGACAATTGTTTATAATTATTCCTTTCTCTTTCGCAAATTTGTAGAATCGATTATTTAAATATTCTGTGCCATTATCACATCTCAATATTTTTACTTTCTTTTCTGTTAAATTTTCAGATTTATTAATAAATTGAATTAAACAATCAAATACTTCATCCTTAGATTTTATACAGTAAACTTTGGCTATTTTACTATAGTCATCAATAAATGACACAAAATATTTTTCTCCTTTTAAACCCGCTGTTTTAAAGCTACCACATACATCAGTATGAATAATTTCTAAAATATCTTTAGCTTTTGTCCTATTGTTACTGAATGGCAAGTTATGCATCTTATTTTCAATACAAATCTTACATTTCATAAACTCTGATTCAAATTCATTTGGAATGCCCGTTAATAACTGCTGTTTACATAATGTATTTAGATAGTCGAAGTTTACATGTCCTAACATCCTATGCCATTTCTCTTTCAAATTCATATTATTACTGTCGGCTGTATTTACTAACATTTCTCCGTATTTCAAAGTACTTGTTATTTTGTAAGTTCGATTTTCCTTGTATGCTACCGCTATTAACTTATTATTCTCATCTATTATTTTTGCTGTATTTCCCTTTGAAATAATCGTATTGCTATCTGTTAATTTTCCAAAACTTATTAAATTTGTATTCATTTTTTCGGCAAAAAAAACGTTACTCATGTTTACTTCATTTCTTTTACCAAACGCGTCGAAATAGCTTACTACATTTCCTATTTTCGTTGCTTTTATATATCTATTATCTCCCAAATAAATATTAACTGGTTCTTTAAGCAAAATACTTTTCTCAAAATAATTCTCATTATTAATTATGTGATCGGTACACCCGCTATCTAATAACCACTGGATTTTACCTAACCTGTCCTGACTAGAGTTACTCTTCGCCGCGTGTCCATGCGCTCGCGCCCGATCCGCTCTGTTCGCTCGTACTCGCTCCTTGTTGGCCCCGGAAGTTGCTGCGTCCTCTGCCGTAGTTGCCTCTTCCGGTTCTGCCTCGGCTGCGACCACGTGTTGAGCCTCGCCATGTTCCGCCGTTGTGTCCTGTTTGGTCGCCATCTTGGCACTCTCTTACAAAATGCCCCGTTTTTCCACACTTGAAGCAGCTTCCCTTTTGACTCTTCTTTGCCGCAAGTACATTTGATCTTCTTTCATCATGATCGTTATTGTTTTTCATTTCAGCAATTTGAATTTTATTTTTTACGTATGCTGCTGTTTGATCCTCTTCTTTTAATGTGTCTATTAAATCACCAATGTAACTATACTGGCTCGGCAACGTGTTCAACATATAATTCAATTTTTCTTTTTCACTTATTTTAGCACCTGCGCTTCTCAATTCATTGACTGATTTTTCGAAATCACTAAAAAATGTTGCTGTATCACTATACTTTTCTAGTTTCAGCTTTTCCAATTTATTTCGACACACAATCTGTAATGCCGTAGACTCTTTCAAATACATCTCGTATAATTTTCTTATAATTTTATAAGCTGTAGTCTCTTCACAAATAAACTCCAATTGTTTATTTGATATGGCACTATAAATCAGATTTATTGCCTTCAAATCATTCTCGTCCCAGTCTTCTTTATCTGCAGTTACTTTTGCTCTGGTTATTACTTCATCACACCTTTTTAACTTCAAAAACATCGTAATTCTTTTCTTCCACATGCTGTAGTCTTCTCCATCAAACACCGGTATCATGAGTTAATTTCTCTCCATTTTCTCTTCTTATGTGTTCTCGAACGTTCCTTCGTGTTCGTGACCCTCCTTTTGTCTAACACTTTAACTCCACATAACGCGCGATCCGTGCCTTTAACCCAGATAACACAAACATTTTCTATGAATATTCCATTAATATTTTTCGGGAATATTAGAATATTCCCACAATATGCTAATAAGATGGAAATAATGTTTTATGAATATGTATAGAATGTCAAAATGGGACTAGTTTTAATATTAAAAAATAGGTTGAAAGAATATTCTGTATTACATTCAAGGAATATGAAAAAAAGCTTCATAGAATGTCAAAATAGAACCAGTTTTAATATTGAAAAATAGAGTGAAAGAATATTCTGTATTATATTCAAGGAATATGAAAAAAGCTTTTTAAAACTATCTGAATAATGTTTATAGAATGTTCTAAAAATAGGTCATCCAAATCGTACAGCAGATCCTTTTATGAAAAAGTACACTCAACTTTGATGGTTAACACCCAAAGTTGAGTGTTAACACTAAACTTATGCCCAAATTTAAGACTCAAATTTGGGCGTAAGTTTAGTGTTAACACTCAACTTTGGGTGTTAACCATCAAAGTTGAGTGTACTTTTTCATGAGGGATGTTTATGCAAATATATATTTTAATAGGAAAGAAAGTAAGGAAAGGTATAAAGTGAGAATTCTGTACGTTTATTATAACACATATTTTTATTGTGTATAGTAAAATACATGAACGTAAATATATATAAATTTTTATATGACTATAATGTATATAGGAACTTTTGTGCAATATAAAAAAATGACTACAATTATAAAATAAAAAATACTTGTTAATTTGCACGTTTATATAAAAATAAGTACCATAAATATTGCTTTATATGACTAATATATATGAACTTACATGACTATAATATTTAGACTTTGATAAACCAATAAATGAACATAAATAATGTAGAAACTTTTGTGCAATATAAAACACTCTGAACATATTGGCATCAAAAACTCAAAAAACAATCTTTTCTTTGGTTTTTTCTACCCCTGTTTCATATATAATTCATTTAAATTTGGTTAACTAGACCCAACTTTATATGCAATCAAAGGTTTATATACGAAATTTACGAAAACAAAGCTTCCTCTATGAGGAAGCAATAAATGACATTATCATTACAGAACAGAAAATACTTGTTAATTTGCACGTCTACATATAAAAATAAGTAACATAAATATTACATGTCTGCATACAAGTAATTAAGTAACATAAATATTGCACTTTATGTGCTAATAATGACTCTTTTTGCGTTTTTAAAATCACTTTTCTTCTTTCTTAGCATTTCTTGACTTTGCTTTTACAAGCCATGCTTTTATGGCTGCTTCAATGTCACATAGTGTGATTGTATTATGTGTTTTTTGCACGGCTTCTATAAAAAATTAATATTAATTATTTACATGTGTGTGTGTATGTGTGTGTGTATATATATATTATAAGTTTTATGCTCAAATTAATATACCCACTTATTATACAAGCTGAAATCTGTAGAAGAGAAAACTTGTTCTTTCCCTTGAATCCTATCCAACTGTAGGTTTGTGCAACCTCATTTGAGAATAAATTGCACATGATCCTTTTTATGGTATGCTTGTATGTAGCTCCGCCAATTTTTGTTAACTCTTTCACCTAAAATAATCCATTAATAAGAACATGTATATAATATATATAATATAACTTAATTTTAATCCCTTGTTTATTCATATAAATGATACGTACAAACATGTTAGTATTTGTCTCGTTCTTTAAATGTTCTTCGACGGCATTTAATTCGTCTATGCTTCTTAGAGGAAAATCAAACTTATTAAAAATACTTTCTTCATTATCTGTTATTAACATTCTATCATCTTGTACTTGAATCTTTGTTAGAATGGTTTGCACATCTTCCCATAATTGCGTTTGTCTTAAATTAATAATTTGCAACTGACGTAGAACTTGCTTTTTAAATGCAGCATCTAGAAGAATAATTACAAATTATAATCATATACGCAAACTGTTTGTAAAACAATTATAAAATCTCTATATTTCATATTTTATCCATATTTAACGATCCAGCGAGCCAAGAGTCATGGTGCAGCACGGGACACAAATAATTATATAAAACCAAATAAGTTAAGATAATGATTTTTTTAAATGAGGACTTGTTTTGGCGAAAAGCTGCTTGGAAAATTTATGGAAAGCGCGTGTACTTGACTGGTGTCATAGATTTCGTTATAGGAACAGTCAAGATGTAACTTATTTATTGACTCCTGATAGTAAACGAAGACATTGAACACATTCAAATTTGTTACGTAAAATCTCCATTTTAATTTTCCAAATCGTTTTTCTTAAAGATGAGATTTTATTAGAAAGAATTTTTCTATTATTTGTATTGTGAGTTTTAAAATCACCTTCTTCTGGATTGTACCATAAATTTCAGTCCACCTGTATAATATACGTATGTCCACAAAATCTTATATACAAGTATATGGTACCTAAAAATAACTTACCAGTATCAGTTTTATCGATGTGACAATTCATATTATCCTTAAAATTTGAAGTCGTGGTGATTTCATGCAATGATCTCGTTTTGTTTTTATTTAGTGTTGTTGGCTCCAATACATTTTCTTTGTCGTTATCATCATTAATCATTTCATTTGCACTTGCTGCTTTTTTACTTGTAAATGACTTTGGATTTATTACTTTTGCACTTGTTCCTATTTTATTTGTACCTGGTTTTGGATTTATTTCTTTTGCACTTGCTCCTATTTTATTATTTGTACGTGGTTTTGGATTTATTTCTTTTGCACTTGCTGCTATTTTACTTGCACAGGGTTTTGGACTTACGCATGTATTAACATCTATTTCTAAGACAAAAGTATTTACAAAATTTATAAAATTTTATACATTATTTTATATATTTATACATTATATTATATGTATATATATATATATATATATATATATATATATATATATATATATATATATATATATATATATAATAAAGATATAAAAACCTTATATACAATTACTGTTGTTTATTACTTAATTAAGAGCAATATATGGTTCTAATAATTTTAATTGTTACATACTTGTTAGAAATGTGAATATCATAAGTATCAAATTGCTTTTTTTAAACTAATTTCAAGCAAAACTAAATCAAATTTTGATTAGTTTTGCATGTAGTTAATTACAGATCTTAATATTTATGTATGTATAAATATCAAATTCTATAATTAATTACATGCAAAACTAATCAATAAATTTAGTATTGCTTAAAATTAATTTAAAACACGCAATTTGATATTTATGATATTTACATTTGTAACAAGTATGTACCAATAAAATTTTTTATTCTCAATTTAATATATAATTATTCAGTAACAAGAAATTAACAGTTACATAATACAATTCTATAATTTACATTACAGTTATATAACTTTTTATTAAATTTACATACATGTTACATAACCATTTGGTAACATCTTTGAAGATTATATTACATGTTATATATGCCTTCGATTAACGTTATATATCTGCAATACACACGAGTGGGAAATTACCACTAACGTGTACATAACCTGATACAATCGTATTATATTGCGTGTTACATTTTGTTTTATCAAGATAATATAACAGTAATATACCCGTGTTTGCTGGGTAGTTACTAGACGCGTACGGTCTGCCATCTAGGGTGTGTTTACGGAACTTAATGATTCGATCATTCATGCGATAGATGGCTGTAGCCATTTCTCTAAGTTATCGACATCGACAACCGGCGGTAATACTTCAAACAAGACCAGACATAAAGGTCACATACCGTCAGTCCAGTCACATACAATTGTATCTGACATTGAGTGTAGTATTGGTGACTTTTTTTAAGCTCAATATTGCCATTCCAATAATATAGATATTTTACGTTTATCTTATACGAATCAAAATCGACAACCGGAAGTTTTTTGCACGAGGCAGGACACTTGATTTCAACTAGTTTCGTTATACAATCATCTTCAATTACCACACCATCAGGTGATGCGCAAAGCCACGGCTGAGTTTTTGATACCACTACTCCTATCTGAATAACTTTTGCTCCATGGATGGCTTCGTATTCTTTCAAAGCTTTACGTTCGTTTTTTGAGCTATGATGGGTATATTTAATGCTAGTGTACAATTTAGCTTTGATTTATTGTAATAAGGCTTACAAAAGAAAGAATGAGATTGAGACGTTACTTTTGTCGTAGTAGCGAAACGTAGTTAATCTATTTATGCAAGTCAGCTAGAAGGACATAGAACAAGTCGTTAATAGAATGGAAAACATACCATAAAATATATGATCAAGTTAGTTCAAGAAATTGACGATAGATCGCACTGTTCTCTACAAGCCATACTGTGTATTTTTTTAGCTTGACCGGTTATACACGAAGGAGTCAAAAACTTGTTGATCAAAGCATCGATCTTTTTTGATTGCCTCGTTTCGATCGAATGTGCTCTTAAGCTAGCAAAGATCCTAATGTTTCGCAGAAAACCATTTATCTGAGTAAGATTGTCCCCGAGTGTCCACGCACATCTGGATTATTTGAGTCTCACCCAGATTAACTTCTCGTGCGTAAAAAGCTTTCAGCACTTTATCCGCTATTATATAATTTAATGAGTATACCAGATAATCCTCGCAAAAGTTAAGCAAATTAATGATGCATGCATCGCAATTATTAATGTCACTGATTTCAAAACTGCTAAGTAGATATATTGTAGCAAAATTTCTTTGACGAATCGTTCGTTTTGGGTTACGTTGTATTCTTCGAGAATTATTCGTAATGCCGAGGAATGCTTGAGACCTCCGAGTTGTAGACTAAGAGGAACACTGGAATTTGCACAATTGGTCTCGGGTGCTTTCGATTTAAATAAGTTTGTGATACGCATTGGTTTTGCATACATTTCATGGCCCAACTGCTTGTCTGATGGTCTGCCCCATTCCTGCTCAAGACTTGTTTTTGTAACACTCCTATTAGAGTTGACATAATGTATAAGAGTATATATGTGCTTGCATTTTCTTCCGGCTTGCGATACGCACGTGCACGATGCACAAGTTATGTGACGTTTATCGGAAAGCTGCAATAATGTATTTTGAAGAAAAAGTTTAGATAATCAAAATAATAATTTTTTGTCCTTGTTTAAACGTTTTTATCATGTTTTTTATCTTGATTTTTTTATTTATTTACAATTGACTTGAATTTCATTAATATTGATATACTTACATGTAATTGTACCTTGTACGGAATAACATTGACAGATGTTTGCGGTATTATACTGCACCTTATTAAATAACTTATATTTTCATTACGCAATTCTTCAACGTGAACCACATGCGATATTGCTAAGGCTTTTCCTTTTGGTATTGCACTTGGATTAAATTTAATGTCATGAGTGATAGGTCCAAATCCTGTTCATATGACAAGATTCATTGCAAAAAGTCAGAGAGAGGTTAACCTTTAAAACAAATGTAGCTTAATTTCTTTCGAAAAATCTTTTCAACTATAATTTTTGTAATATCATCATTGAAATTAAGATTTAAATTACCTAACGACAGTTTACGTAGCTCGAATATTCATAAATCGTTGACAGCTATTCCATCAAAATGTGCGATATTTCACTAACCGTAGCAGCAGACAGCTATTCCATCAAAAAGTGCGATATTTCACTAACCGTGTCAGCACTAGTCTCTCCGCACACAGCGAATACTAAAGTCGTTCTAATACTACTAATTTATTAAATAATATTTGCAATCACTTATTCAGATAGTTTTAATATATTTTTGGTATTATTCGTAACTTTTAATAGAGACAACTTACTAATGTATAATTGTGTCTTAGTCTAAGAATATTTCTTTATATTTAAGGTCATTATCTGATTTTCGAGTTCTATCCTCAGGAATACAAATTATTTATTAATACCGATTACTTGGAATAAGATTTTATTCATCCAATGAATTCTGAATACACAAATGCAATGTAATTGATTTTTAGCTATTTAGTTAAATATTATACAAATTTAAAATATCAGTTTGCTATTATACAACTTTGTTATTGAACAATACCTTTCTCTTTTTGTATTGAATATAAAGATTACAAATTAGATTTTATCATGAATATTAAACAAAATGGCTAACATTTTTAATTGTGAAGATGCTTTCATATACTAAGTTCATATATTATTTTAAGATAATGACCTTCTTTGTTTCTAATATTGTTTGATCTTATAAATAAGATATTGTCTAACATATCGATATTCTAAACTGCATACTTATTTGATTCATGTCATGTATTTCTCTGAATCATTATATGTATATTACTTACTATTCAAACTGAAAATTAAAGTCTTATTCGGTTATGTGTTGTCGATTATTCTTAGCATTTAACGAGATCAGGCGTGACTAAAGCTTGTGCGAACATTTTGGTCCTTCGAGCCGGATACCCGGGACAACACATAGCAAGTTCAATCTTAGCACACCTTCGAATTTACAATTCGTACAAAAAGCACTTTCTGATATAATAGCACGCATTTCAAGAAAGATCTCAATGAGACTCGCGCATATTGAAAACAGACTCGAGCAAAAGCTCACTTTAATGGATCTGATTGCAAACGCATACGAGAATCTTACGAGAATCGGTCTCGATTAGATTACGCCTCAAAGAATTTAAGCTCGACTCTTTGATTTGAAAAACGATTGCGAAAGATTCAGTCTCGTACATGAAGCTATAACTTTAGCCGTCGCGGAGCAGAATCCCGCCGATAAAATCAAGATACATTGTCGTTCCTATTTCGTTGATAATCTTTTCGTTTTAACACATGAGTGTCATCTGGAAACTTTTGAGAAGTTTACCTCTCTTCTTGATTCTGAAAAAACTACCTTGCCGAGAACGCCATCAGCCCAATCTGTTTCGAATACTGGAAGTATTCCTACGTTCTTTCATCACTCTCGGCTTCTGCGGATTAACATTCCCAAGTTCGACGGTTCGCCATCCAATTGGCTATCTTTCAAAGATCTCTTCACCTTTATTGTCTTGACAAATCCTACTTTGACTTGTGTTGAGAAGTTTCAATATTTGAAGATTAGTTTTATCGGTTCTGCAGCTCACTTGATCAAGAATACAACGCTAACCGCGGATAATTTTCAGAAAGCGTGGGACGCTTTAGTGTTCTTTTACGAGAACAAAAGGCTTTTAGTGAAAGCTGCATTACACTCACTAATCTCTTCAAAACGGATGACAAAAGAGTCAGCTTAGCTACTGAGATGGAGTTATATACTTCAATAATGCAAAACCGAACTGTAATGAAGTTCTACCGAACTTTAGAAACATTACAGAGGCCTGTTTCGTTTTGGGACGATTTTCTTGTTTTTATTGCAGTACAAAGGCTAGATCCTGAATCAGTAAAAGCTTGGGAGCATCATCTGGGTTCCTCAAAGGAACCTCCTACTTGGCCACAATTTAGTAACTTTCTCATTACTCGTCTGCTTTCACTTCAAGCGTTTGAGAAATCCCGCTCCGGGAAATCGACAACTTTGACTCGTCCCAATACTGCTAAAGCTCATTTTCAAGGAAAGGTCAAAGACGGTACGTCCAGTTATCAAGGTTCTTGTTCGATATGTTTGTCGAAGCATTACGTGTCTTCCTGCCCTCAATTTGTTGGAAAGACTGTAACTCAACGACTCGCGTTGGTAACTAAGCACAAGCTTTGTTTTAATTGTCTTGGACAACACCGATCCTCTAGAGTTACGAAAAGGTGTCAGAAATGCGGACAGAAACATCATACCACTATTCACAGAATTGAAAAATCAGATACCGCTGAAACAAAGTTTTCCAACAATTAGAACGTTTCTGCCTCGACTTCTAAGCAAGAAGCTCAAGTTTTGCATTCTACACTTTAAAACAAGATTAAAACTTCTTGTGTTTTACTGGCTACCACACAAGTAATAATAGTTTCCCCGAATGGTGAAACTGTCAAAATTCGAGCATTAATTGATCAGGGATCTGAAATGTCATTAATCACTGAAAAGATAGCTCAACGTCTTCGACTTCCTCGAATTCATTCGTCTCTTTCATTAGTGGGAATCGGAGCGCAACGATCAAATAATACGAAAGGCATTACATCTTTTCAATTAAGGTCACTATACAATTCTAATTTGGAGCTTCCAGTCTCGGCACACATCCTGCCGAAACTCACTTCTACTCTCTTCCTTCGGTAACTCTGGAACGACATTCTTGGCCACATCTGACGGGACTGACATTGACGCGGACACCCCTGCCTTACGCCTCTTGCTGTCCAAAAACTTCTCGTCTCTCTCAACACTTCCTCTATCCTCTCAACCAGACTTTCCCTTCTCTCCCTCAGCGCCTCAATCAACATCTCCCTATCCACCGAGTCAAAAGCCGTCTTTAAATCCACAAACAATGCCACCACCTTTCCTTGTTGTCTATTCACTAGGTAGTTAAGCCCATAGATGTTGTCCACTGTCCCCATCCCCTTCCTGAATCCCGTTTGATTCGGCGGGATGATCCCTTTGTGCTCCATTTCCTCTCTCAGCCTTTCTGCTAACACCGCCACGTACACCTTGTATAAGGTAGACAGCAGGGTAACCCCCCTATAGTCTTCTACCCTTTCCTCTTTTCTCTTCTTCACTATGGGCATAATCAATCTCTCCTTCCAGCTCTCCAGCCACCCTCCTCCCCTTCAGATTTTGTTGCAAAACCATCTCACTCACTCCTCCAATTCTTCCCCCCTGTGCTTCCACACTTCGCTCGGAATACCGTCTACCCCTGCCACCTTTCCCTCCTTTATTTTCTTTAAGACCATTGTCACTTCCTCTTTACTTATTTCCTTCTCACCTCCCTCTCCCTCCCGCCTCATTTTTCCCCCTCCTTTGACGACTTTTTCTTCCACCCCACCCCCCAAGTAACCTCATAAAATGCTCTTTCCAAACCGCCACCTCTATCCCTTCCGTCACTTTCCTCCTCTTTTTCCTCTCTCTATTAACTATTTCTTACACTTCACTTTCTCTACTTACTTCCACCGCCTTTTTTCCCATCTGTCATTCTCCTCCTTCTTTTTCCTTTTGCACATCTCTCTGAACTCTTGCTTCCTTCTTTTATATTCCTCCCCCTTCCCTCCCTCCCCTCTCCACCTCCTTAATTCTCTTCTTGCCTCCCTCTTTTTCTCTAGGCACTTCTCATCCCACCAGCCCACTTTTCTCTTTTCCTCCTTATTTAACTCCTCCTCTCTCTTTCATTGCCCCCTTTAACCTCCCCTTTATCTTCTCCCATTCCTCTTTCAGCCCCCTTTCCCCTAACTCCACTCCGCCCAGCTTCTGCTTGAACCTATCTCTCCCTTCACTCCATACACCCCTCCAAATTTTTTTACCTCCTTTGCCCCCCTTTTTTCCCACCCACTCCCCTTTTAGCCATACCTCTACCGGTTGATGGTCCACCTATCCTCATCCTTTCCACTTTATCCTTTACCTCTCCCTCCCCAATTACATAATCTATCACTGTGCATCCCCTTCCCCCGGTGTATGTAAACTCTCCCTCTTTGTCCTCCCTTATGTTCCCGTTGAAGATGCACCCTCTTTCCCCTAGAAACTCCAACATTAGCCTACCCTTCCTATTTATAATCCAGTCCTTTGACCGTCTCTTTCTTTGCCTCCCTCTCTCTCTTTTTCCCTTCTCCCCTTCCAGTTCTCCCCTTTCCTCCCCTGTCCTCGCGTTAAAATCTCCCCCTATCAACACTCTGACTTTTGCCTCCCTGTCCTCCACCCACCGTTCCAGCCTCCTCAGCGCCTTCTCCATGCCCTCTCCTGCGTAAACTTCCACTATCGTCCATTTCTCCTCCTCCACCCTCACCTTGCCGGTCATGATCCCCTCTCCCGCTCCCGCAATCCCTTCCTTTTTCTCCACCAACTCCTTTTTTATACCCATGACCATTCCCCCCATTGCTCTTCCCTTCTTATTCTTTCTCCTCGCTACTTGCATTCCCCACTCATACCCTCCCGGTAGTCTCTCCTTAACTCTTTTCCACCCTCTATCATCCAACCATGTTTCCAACAGCACCATCACATCCCATTCCTTCAACCCTGTCTAAAACTCCTTATCTTTGTTCTCTAGCTCGGCCGCGGTCCAAAAAGCCACGCTCCACTCTCTCTCTCTCTCTCTCTCTCTCTCTCTCTCTCTCTCTCTCTCTCTCTCTCTCTCTCTCTCTCTCTCTCTCTCTCTCTCTCTCTCTCTCTCTCTCTCTCTCTCTCTCCCCTCTCTCCCTCTTTCCCTCCCTCCCTCCCTTCCTCCCTTTCATTCGACATTCGAGGAGCAAAAACCATTACTGGATTTAAATGCAGACTATATAAATATTTGCTTCAGGACACTATGACATAAATAAATTACCACATGATTGCTCTGGTCTATTGTCGGGCGCACACGTACGTGCGTTTTTGTGGCAGTTTGCTGTCTTTCTTGTAATGCCGACATGTTACCTTTGGCATTCTTAGTATTTTCTTGTAGATTCTAATTGAGTAATGCTGATACCACCTTTGCTAGTCTTTACTGAGTGATTTTTGTACTCTCTGTTATGTTTTGAGTATCGACTTTGGTGATCTCTGCGCTTATATTGACTTTGTTAATCTCTGCGTTTCTTTACTCTGGCTGAATTATATAGCGACTGTCTCTGCCTGATTGTATGTTGAATTTTTTGCTGTGCTATCGTATAACACACACTTACTTACACATACACACACACACGCACACACACACACACACACACACACACACACACATTAACACACACGTGTTTATCTATACTCCTATGCAAACTGAGCGCATGGTGTTAAATATTACTATTATTATTAAGGATATCTGATGTATCTATTTTGTGCGCCTGAGGGGATATAATCCCAGGGCGCGTTAATAAATAAATGCTTTTTCTCTCTCTCTCCCCCCCTCCTTTCTCCCTCTTATTTCCCCTCCCTTCATTCCCTTATTCTGATTGTACTTATTCTCCGTATTGATAGCGGACTTGCACTTCTCCAGATTGCACTGCTTGCTATCGAAACTGGTATTTCCACAGTCGCACCTGAAGTGCCGCTTTGTATACAGCTCCATAAGCTCATGTCCCTCGTGACAGTGCAAGCTGCACGCCAAGCACACAGCGACCGGACCTTGTTTGAGCAGCACGTCTTGCATGGGTGTAACGATGCACCCCTATCGTTAAGCATCGTCCCCGGCTACCGACCGATCAACTGTCGGGCGAGAACAGGGCGCGGTGCGCCCACTTTTTTAATGCATTTTACATGCACCGTGTGCGCGGGCAAAACGCCGCACCGGTGCTTTCTTTGCGCGCGGCGCCGACCAGCGCCGGAGAGAGCCGATCCGCGCCGAAGACAAGCGCGCGTCAGCATACCCCACGCGGCTCGCCCGAGGATCGGCCCCCTTCTACCGGGCCCGTCGCGCCGGGATATATAAGCCGGCGCTCCGGTAAAAGGGACGACTTCGTCTCCGTTCGAGCTTTCCGCTATTCCCGACGAAGCCTACCTGCCAACTCCTAGGGCGACACACCAACAAGGTTCAGAGCTCTGAGTCTCGACCGAGGGCTCTCGGGTGTCCCCGTCTTCCGCCACACAACACCCCTGACGGCACGGTTACGCGGGGTCGAGCACGCTCGGCCTCGCAACGAGCACTCTCGCTGCCAAAAGCCCCAGGGCCCCACAATCCTCGATATCGCGTTATCCTGACAGACCGCGTTCCGTCACTGTATCGCCGATTGCAATACCGCGTTCCGTCATACCGCGCCGAGTGCACCTGCACTGCCTTCCGCTGTAAATACCGCGTTCCGTCCTCGCCTTGTAATACCGCGTTCCGTCATACGACGCCGAGTGCACAGGCACTATCGCCCGCTGTAAACCGCATTGTAATACCGCGTCCGCTACTGCCGATTGTAATATCGCGTTCCGTCATACCGCGCCGAGTGCACATGCACTCCCTTCCGCTGTAAATATCGCGTTCCGTCACCGTATTGTACCGCATCCGCTACTGCCGATTGTAATATCGCGTTCCGTCATACCGCGCCGAGTGCACATACACTCCCTTCCGCTGTAAATATCGCGTTCCGTCACCGTATTGTACCATATCCGCTACTGCCGATTGTAATATCGCGTTCCGTTATACCGCGCCGAGTGCACATGCACTCCCGTCCGCTGTAAATATCGCGTTCCGTCACCGTATTGTAAATACCGCGCTTTGTATGTGTCAATTTAAATAAATCATCTAGTGTGCATTGTAATCTGACTGTTGTCTCTGGGCCATCTATCGAACTCCTGATCCGGCGAGCTAGTCCGCATTCGATCCATAAGATAGGCCGTTACATGCGTATAACGTTTGTCTTATATATCCCTTGCTATAAGTACAATTCTGGCTGTCGAATGCTCCCAGAACGGCGCACGCGTCCTCTTCGGGCTGATTTTCCTGGAGAACATCGAACATCGTGGCGGAACTATTCTGTTCTCCCCTTTTCTCTCTCCCCGCCTCCTCTCTTTTTTGTTCCCCTCTCCCATCCCTCAAAACCTCCTCTTCCTCATCCCATTTCCAGCATTGCTCATCTATTTATAACCTTCCATATGCTATTCTCACCCTTCTTCCTCCTCTTTTCTCGCGATTTGCTCTAACTTCCACCTCATTTTTCTCTCCTCCCACGTTCAGTCTTCCAAAATCCTTTCTTCCCTTTCCTTTATAATTTCTTTCTCTCTTTCTCTTCATAATTTCTTTTCTCTGCTTCTCACTCTTTATCCTTACAAGTACCATCTCTCTGTCCTTCTCTTTATCCCCCCCTCCACTCTCTTGACCTCCTCTATATTTTCTCTCACTCTTATGACGTTCAACACCTTCTCCACCGCCTCCCTCCTCTTTCTTTCTTTAATCTCTAACCCTCTAATTATCACATTTTTTCTCCTCTCTTCACGCTCCTTCCTTTCCATCCTCCTCTCCAACTCTCTTCTTTTGTCCCCCACTTCCCCTTCTTCTTTCTCCCCCAATACCCTACCCTTCTCTCCTCCCCCCTCTTTATTTCTTTCCAGCTCCTCTACCTTCCTCTCCAGCTCTTTTATGCAACTCACCAACTTTTCCTTCTCTTCATTCCATTTCTCCTCTCGCTCTCTACATTCTCTTCTCAACTCCTCTACCTCTCCTTTCATCAACCTCCCCTGTTCTCTGAGCCCCTTTTTCACCTCTTTTATCATCTATCTCAAATCCCCCTCCACCCTTTCACTTCCCTCAATTCATTCATCACCTCCTTCACTTCTTCTCTCCACCTCCTCATATCCTTCCCTCTACTCGCTTTTCTCCTTTTCTCCCCAGCCCAGAGTCTTGGGAGGCTTCTTACTACCTCTATCTTCCTTCTCCCCTCCTCTCTCTTGCATTTCTACATTTTCTCTTTTCCTCTTTGCGTCCTCTGCTTTCCCGACGCTCCCAGCGCTCCCGACGCTGCTGACGCTCCCATTTCTTGCTCTCTGCGCCCCCGCCTCCCTTCATCATAACCTATTCTCCCGATCATTCTGTCTAGGCCTACTCCTTTCTTATACTCTATATCCCTGGCCCGTCTCTTTCACCGCCCTGCGCGCCGTCTATACTTCACGCACTCCTCGCCCGCGGCCGCTCTCCGCTCGACGCTTTCCCCTCTTAGCGCTTTGCGTGCTCTCTGCCCGACTCGCTCTCGCGCACGCTTTCCGAACCCTTTTCTTCCTCTATCCTTTTCAATCACACCTTTCCTCCACTTCCACACACACTCTCGCTCCTCCACTCTCTCCCTCTCAATCTCACACCTTCACCAACACTCTCCTATGCTCTCACACACTGCCGAAAAGAACTCGCCTAACCACTACGTGTCACACTTTATCGCACCGGAAGTCCGAGCTAGCTGTACTAACTACAAAGGAAAACTTGGAAGAGAAAACAACACAAATCGCTACTACCGCTGTAGTTAAAGTGAAAAATTTTTCTGAGATATTTGTCGTTGACAAAACTAATTCTAATTACGACACTTTGTAAAAAAATCTGTGTAAAATTCAGAAAAGTTACCAACTCATTAAACTCCTTTTCACTGACTGTCTCAGAACTAAAGGATGCCAAGATAATTTTGAATCAAATCTGTACAACAGGCGTCCTTTCATCATAAGTGTCAAATTATTACTAATGGTCAGTCTTTGCCGAGATTTAATCCCTTTAGTACGTCTTAGATTTCAATGGTTTATTACGTGTCGAAGGTCGTCTTAATTTGTCGCTCTTATATGAAGACGCTAAACATCCGTTAATTCTTCCAAGAGACTTTACTCTAACCCTTTTAATCATATCTGACGCACACGCACGAACACTACATGGAGGTACTCAAATTACTTTGTCTTTCATCAGAAATAATTATTGGATCGATGGAGGAAGGACCCCAGTTAAATCTTTTATTTTGATATGCGTTTGATGTGCCAGATACAGACACAAGAGAGCACAACAGATAATGGGTCAGCTTCCTGTGGAGAAAGTTATTCTTTCTCGTCCATTCTTGCACACGGGAATTGATTATGGACCATTTGTAATCAAAACTTGGAGAGGTCGGAATTCTCGGACTTATAAAGCATGGATTGCGCTATTTGTTTGTCATTCAACTTCAACCGTACATTTGGAATTAGTTACAGACTACACTATCGATGCCTTCATTGCAGCGTACAAGCGATTTACCACTAGACGAGGAATATGCGCCATTCTCATGAGTGATTGTGGTACAAATTTTAAAGGAGTCGATGCTCAACTTCAACAGATGTTCTCATCTTCATCTAAAGAATCAGGTAATCTGGCTACAATCTTAGCAAACGATGGTACACAATGGAAATTCAATTCACTAGGAGCTCCTCATTTCGGAGGAAAGTGGGAGGCCGGAGTTAAATCCGTCAAAACTCACCTAAAGCGGGTTGTTGGGGAAACTCTCCTCACTTTCGAGGAAATGACAACACTTATAATGCACATCGAAGCAGTTCTTAATTCGCGGCCTCTGTGTCCTCTTTCTGAAGATCCAGATGACATCTCTGCTCTAACACCAGGTCACTTCATGATTTGGAGCGCTCCAGCTATCGTTCCAGAACCTTTATTTGAAACACCTAAAATTTCAAATTTAACACGATGGCAATTAATTCGACAAATGCTTGAAAGTTTGTGGATCTGTTGGTCCAAGGAGTATTTACAACGGTATCACTCAATTTATAAGTGGAATACAGTTTCACCTTCTCTCAAAGAAGGTTCTAGTGGTCTTGGTTGTCGACGAACGATATCCTCCTTCTAAATGGCCATTAGGTAAAATAATTCAAACCCATCCAGGAGAAGATGGTCATACCAGAGTAGTAACAGTTTGCACTCAATCATCTATTCTGAAGAGACCTGTAGTTAAGGTCTACCCATTCCTACTGAGTCCGTGTGATTAGTTCGTTAACAAGTTAACGAAGGCGGGCGGAAATTTTAAAAAATACTGAAAGAGTCGAGAATTCGAGACATATATCGAGAGGTCGAGTTAAATACATACGAAGTTCTCATGAGGTACGATCGCGCGAGTCTCGATCTTCTTCGGTTTTCTTTACGAGTTGCTATGGCAGCGAGATGATTGATTCAACAGATTTTGTCTGTCTGGTGCGTGTGCTTGGTCCTTTGGACGTTCTCTACCTTTGCTTGGATTTAATCGACTTTCCTGTGACGAGGAAAGGTGGAATTGCTGCATCGCGTTGGGACGGATCAGTGCCGCTGAAGAATACCTAGTAGCGGATCAGGCGGAACTTCGACCCTTTCCTGCGTGACAAGCGAACGATCCTTCGGATCTTCTTTCTCACATCGATCCTTCGAATCTTCCTTCTCATATTCAGGTGTGTAGAGCTTGGGGTATTTCCGGCCGAGTACGTATTCGTCCTGCTATCAGTGAATGATTCTAATCTTTGTGGCCTTTACTATTCAGATTCAGGCCAAAGATTAAATAGTATGGACATGTCGGAAATACATAAATCACGCGGTATACTACCGTGGCTCTACGAACTTTATTAGCGGGATCGCTTACAACGATCGCCGTAAAGATATCTCTATTGAGAACGTTGAGAACGTTAACAGATTGATGGGATCTGTTCTCATTTATTTTCAGGATAGTCTTGCATTTTTAAGGTATGTTCTTCTGTTTTTCTTACCATCCGTCATGATGACTCCGGAACTAGTCATACTTTATGAAGATACGTAATATTGCTCCTTCGACCGCTATTACATGAGATCGACCCGGTGTAGTTTACATTGAGATATAAACATATATAACGTCTCGTAAACAATCTCGGGATTGAATATTCACGATAACGTTTCATATTTAAAGTTCTAATTAAATAATCAATTTACGATTTGATATTATTATTATTTGCTACTTTCTTTTTCATCTCGATATCATATTGTACGTCGCAATATTAGTAATTTTAAAACGTTGATTAACTATACTAAAGTCGTTCTAATTACTACTAATTTATTAAATAATATTTGCAATCATTTATTCAGATGGTTTTAATATATGGTTTTAGTATTATTCGTAATTTTTAATAGAGACAACTTACTAATGTTTAATTGTGTCTTAGTCTAAGGATATTTCTTTATATTTAAGATCATTATCTGATTTTCGAGTTATATCCTCAGGAATACAAATTATAAATACCGATTACTTGGAATAAAATTTTATTCATCCAATAAATTCTGAATATACAAATGCAATGTAATTGATTTACACGTCCTACGAAATAAAGTTTAGTTAAATAACTATTTAGTTAAATATTCTACAAAAAGATATCAGTTTGCTATTATCCAATTTGTTATTGAGCAATATCTTTCTCTTCCTGTATTAAATATAAAGATTACAAATTAGATTCTATTATGAATATTAAACGAAATGGCTAACATTTTTAATTGTGAAGATGCTTTCATATACTAAGTTAATATATTATTTTAAGATAATGACCTTCTTTGTTTCTAATATTGTTTGATCTTATAAATAAGATATTGTCTAACATATCAATATTCTAAACTGCATACTTATTTGATTTATTTCATGTACTTCTCTGAATCATTATATATTTCTTACTATTCAAACTGAAAGTTAAAGTCTTATTTGGCTATGTGTTGTCGATTATTCTTAGCATTCAACGAGATCAGGCTTGGCTAAAACTTGTGCTAACACATGCAAATAATAATTTATTTAATAAAAAAAAATGAACGCGTGGTCGCCACGTGCGTTAGAAGTAAAACTTCTGAAGGGAAGGCATAACTTTTTTGAAATTAATACAAAAACAATACAACAGAATTATGGCGTTTTCGATTTAGCGACCCAGTTCCAACCTGGGTCAGATTAAATAAAACACAAGTTCAATTTGTAAATCCAACTGTCATGGCGGAAGCGTGCAAAGCCGATACACGAATTAATCAAGTCACGAGTCAAGGTTAGAAACGTTAAAAGTCGAAAAAAAGGAACGGAAATAAGAATATATGAAAAAATGAGTGAATTGAGGCGTTCGGGTAAGTAATCTGTAAATAGCAATATTAAATTTCAATAAGTTAAAGAAATTAAGCTCGTCAAAGCAAAAGCTAATCCTATATTTCGGCCCGTATTACGAGCAATTTTTTTAGGTGTTATTAGAAAAATTACAATAACTGTGAATATCTATTTAATCAATAATTAATAGCCAACGTTTCGACCTACTTGGTCTTCTTCAGGGCAGATGTTGTTACATTTAAAATTAAGTCTGTTAGAACTCACATGAGACAATATACAAAAACATTAAATTATAATAGTCATCGTCGGCGACATATACACAAGGTCAGATCGACATAAAATTAACGCTATCATTAGGTACGCAAAGTTCAGTTACCGATTAAATTAAAACGCATATCGTCGAAAATCCATACTCCTCTCTCTACAGCAGCAGTTCTCTGCAGGAATGAAATGCATCCTGCAACGGTCCTTTGTAAAAATGATGCTTCTTGTTGGTTGTATGCTTATATTGGTTGTACGTTTATAGTTAATAAAATCCGTCCATTTCTTGCTCGCGCGATCATGCTTAGTGACAACTGCGTTACAATTAAGAGTAATCAAAAAAATTTTGTCATATCATTAAAACGCTAATGCACTTACATAAGTGATCCCGCTAACAATTCCTATGTTCCGTTAAACCTGTCTGTAGATACATGTGTTTCGTACCGAGGATCTATTGCTACTGTGAGAGGGGAGCGCTATCGGTGGTCGACATCGCATAGTCATTGTTTATGTTTAAATGTAGATAGTTCACTTAGAATGTCAAAATAGGCCTTGTCCAATGATTCGGTATCTTTGTTCATATTTATGCCATTGGTCTGTTCTTTAATGTGGATCATCTCAGAAATGATTCTTTTTTGATAATTGACCTCATAGTCTAAAATTCGTGTTTCATCCCAGTTAAACGAATGATTACGAGAGGTGATGTGTTCAGATACTACCGAGTGTTTGGACGAGTCTAAAGTGACATTGTATTTATGCTCCCTCAGTCTGGTGTTTAACTGTCTCTTTGTCTGCCCAACGTATGAAGCATCACAGTCGTTACAGCATATTTTATAGACTACGTTGTTATTATTCAGTCGAGGATTACTGTCTTTTTGGACTCTGATTATATTATTGAGTTTATTGATAATCCTGTACCCTATAGCTAGATTCGTCTTATCAACCGCCGCCGCAATAATCTCAGACGTAGATTTCAAGTATGGGAGGGCGATAAATCGCCTTTTTTTCCCCTCTGTGTTGTCGCCGTCGTCCATGTTGCTCCCGCCCGCGGGTTTTCATTTTTTAAATTGTAACTTTTTTATTCTCAGATTAATTTGTCTAAAAATTAAGTCTAGTGGGTATCCGTTATCTAATAAGATATCCACTATAAATGATAGATTTTTACTATAAAACCGGGGGTGAGATAACAACATGGCTCTATCCACGAAACTATAAATTGTTCCTAATTTTTGTTGTGTAGGATGACTTGAAAAGAAGGACAAGCACCTTCCTGAGAAGGTTTTTTTGTGGAACCAATCTGTAATGATCTTATTATTACTGACAATTAATTTCAGATCCAAGAAGCTGAGTGATCTATTTTCTTCGAATTCAATCGTGAATTTTAGTCTTTCGTGGTATTCATTGAATCTATCTAATATTTCAGAGATGCTTGTCCTTCTTATTGCGAGTACAATGTCATCTACGTAACGGCGGTAGAACTGGATTCGGAAGTTAAGAGAATTAAGCACCTCCTCTTCCAGATCCTGCATGACAATGTCAGCTAGGTCCGGGGACAAGGGGAAAGCATCTCTGAAATATTAGATAGATTCAATGAATACCACGAAAGACTAAAATTCACGATTGAATTCGAAGAAAATAGATCACTCAGCTTCTTGGATCTGAAATTAATTGTCAGTAATAATAAGATCATTACAGATTGGTTCCACAAAAAAACCTTCTCAGGAAGGTGCTTGTTCTTCTTTTCAAGTCATCCTACACAACAAAAATTAGGAACAATTTATAGTTTCGTGGATAGAGCCATGTTGTTATCTCACCCCCGGTTTTATAGTAAAAATCTATCATTTATAGTGGATATCTTATTAGATAACGGATACCCACTAGACTTAATTTTTAGACAAATTAATCTGAGAATAAAAAAGTTACAATTTAAAAAAAGAAAACCCGCGGGCGGGAGCAACATGGACGGCGGCGACAACACAGAGGGGGAAAAAAGGCGATTTATCGCCCTCCCATACTTGAAATCTACGTCTGAGATTATTGCGGCGGCGGTTGATAAGACGAATCTAGCTATAGGGTACAGGATTATCAATAAACTCAATAATATAATCAGAGTCCAAAAAGACAGTAATCCTCGACTGAATAATAACAACGTAGTCTATAAAATATGCTGTAACGACTGTGATGCTTCATACGTTGGGCAGACAAAGAGACAGTTAAACACCAGACTGAGGGAGCATAAATACAATGTCACTTTAGACTCGTCCAAACACTCGGTAGTATCTGAACACATCACCTCTCGTAATCATTCGTTTAACTGGGATGAAACACGAATTTTAGACTATGAGGTCAATTATCAAAAAAGAATCATTTCTGAGATGATCCACATTAAAGAACAGACCAATGGCATAAATATGAACAAAGATACCGAATCATTGGACAAGGCCTATTTTGACATTCTAAGTGAACTATCTACATTTAAACATAAACAATGACTATGCGATGTCGACCACCGATAGCGCTCCCCTCTCACTAGCAATCTAGTAGCAATTGATCCTCGGTACGAATCACATGTATCTACAGACAGGTTTAACGGAACATAGGAATTGTTAGCGGGATCACTTATGTAAGTGCATTAGCGTTTTAATGATATGACAAAATTTTTTTGATTACTCTTAATTGTAACGCAGTTGTCACTAAGCATGATCGCGCGAGCAAGAAATGGACGGATTTTATTAACTATAAACGTACAACCAATATAAGCATACAACCAACAAGAAGCATCATTTTTACAAAGGACCGTTGCAGGATGCATTTCATTCCTGCAGAGAACTGCTGCTGTAGAGAGAGGAGTATGGATTTTCGACGATATGCGTTTTAATTTCATCGGTAACTGAACTTTGCGTACCTAATGATAGCGTTAATTTTATGTCGATATGACCTTGTGTATATGTCGCCGACGATGACTATTATAATTTAATGTTTTTGTATATTGTCTCATGTGAGTTCTAACAGACTTAATTTTAAATGTAACAACATCTGCCCTGAAGAAGACCAAGTAGGTCGAAACGTTGGCTATTAATTATTGATTAAATAGATATTCACAGTTATTGTAATTTTTCTAATAACACCTAAAAAAATTGCTCGTAATACTGGCCGAAATATAGGATTAAATTTCAATAAATCTAGTAGCGTTAGTATTCGCGTTTTGTCGGAGTTTGCTGTCGACTTAACCTCCCTTACGGAAAGAAAATACAGCGGATTACAGAAAATTATATTACAGGAACTACATAAAAGTATTACACGAAATTACAGACTGAAGTATTGTAATATACTGTAATATTTTCGTGCTATACGCTCGGATTACAGGAAAATATTCCAGGATTACAGGACTACAAGATTGCAGTCCTCTTAATACTAGAGGACACTGATTTCCAATATTCACCTGGCATAAAAAAAAATTTTTTTTCAAAACTTTATTACTATTTTATAACTGAATTTGTTTCTTAAGATGCAGTCTACGATTATAAATATTTTCTTGTATTTGAAAAACACACTTACCTTGGTGGGATTCGAACTCGGAACCTCGGGACCTCTGGATCGTGAGCCAACTGCCTTACGTGGTAGACTACTTCTTTATTTGATGTAAGTGTTATATATAGTCTACATATGTCATAACCAGCGCAAATATATAATTTTTCAACAATTATTTTAAGAAACAAATTCAGTTTAAAAAGAGTAATAAAATTTTGAATTGGATATATAATATAATATTTCTTAATGTCGGGTGAATGTCAAAAACCAGTGCCGGCTCATTATAAAATTACTTATAAAATATGAAATTAAAAAATAATAAAATATGGTTAAAAAGTAATACATTAAATCTAATAAAAAAATAATTTATATACAGCTGCATTGAAGTAAAAGTATACTATACAGGGTGTTCCTGAATGTTTGGTACTTTTCTCATATTTAGATAGAGCGAGCCAAACAGTCGAAAAGTCATGTACCATTTTGCAATTTTCGCAATAGTTGATGAGTTATTAATGATTAAAAATCGCCGCATTGGCCCGGCCCACCGCCAAATCCAAGCGCGCGGCGAGATGCGGCCGCCCCGCGGTCGGCGCGCCGGCAGTTGTTTACTACAAGCGGCGATGCTTACGCACGAGCGGCGCGTAACGCCGGACCCCGTCTTAAGCGATGATAGTTTCTCGCCTCTTTTAAATAAAAATAAAATTTTCTAACAACATAGACAAATTTTTTGTGCGAACGTATGTACATACGTGTGTACATGCATACACAAGAAAATATCAATTGTACTGCTTAAAAAAGCGATTACTCAATTTACTTTTTTTCTTTTAGTAAGTAACGGTTGTCATTAAGAAAAAATATTTTTTTGATAATAGTCTTAAAATGTACAAATTTTAGAAAGAGTCTTTATCATGTACTCGAAAGAAAAATTTATACTCTTTTAAAGAACATAATAAAATTTTATCAAAAAAAGTCAAAATAAGAAATAAAGTAATATGAGGACCCTCGAGATTAAAATAGGAGAAGTGAAGGCTATGAGGGTCAGACGCAGATCACAGTGCATAATATCAGAAATAACTGATTTATTCGTCGTTTTGATACATTACATAGATCCGTACGTTTCGGCTCAGTTTTGAGCCATCTTCAGCGGTAGTTACAGAAATTAAGTTACACGTTCTCCGTACCGTATGGTGAGTTTACTGATTCAAAGTATCAGAAACATAGACCAATTGATCCATATCTGTAAATTTGTTCAATTAAGGGGGAACATACGTGTAGACCGCAAGAAAAAAAGGTAAAATTCGAGAATTTTTATCTTGGAAACTATTAATTCGATTCAATCCGGGTTTTTTTTATTTAAAAGTATCTACATTGAGGCACGTTCACAAATTTTTTTAAGGGAATTCATTCCCTCGGAGCGCTGTTCTCGTGGCCGGCGTAAAATGTGTTCCTCACGGACACGGTTCACAGTTCCCAAGATTTCGCGCAGTCGGTTGATCTGAAACGTAAAATTCAAACGGATCTTAAATAGCAATACATAAAGCAATTTCCATCGGCAGATTTTATTTAAAAAATTTTTTTTACCGAAACGTCGACTGTTTGAACTCAGATTCATTTTTTGACCCAAATTTTTGACCTTTATAGTCTGATAAAAAAAAACTAGTTGAGTAAAAAAAAATCTCCCGATGGAAACGAGAAAAACTATCGCAAAACATTGTGTATAAATTTGAAGCAAATCGGTTCCAGCCGTTCTCGAGATATTCTGGGAACCGACTTTGAAAAGTATGTTTTGACATAATCGAGTTTAAAATTTGGCAAAGAAATTACGTGTAAAAGATTATTTTTTTATTTACCGCTAATCAGCGATTCCAGGGCCATAAAGTAATCCCTCCGCAGCTGTCGCAGCATCCTCAGCAGCATTCGTGACTGTCTACGCTGAATTCTCCCTTCACGGGTCGCGTTGTGAGCTTTAATTTCGCCCATAACGCTCATCATAACGCCCACAATTTTTCGAATTTTAACATGAAATTTACAATATTCTTTATACTTCAAACTTTAAGAAAAGTGAAAAAAATTCGAATTTTTGAAAATTCTACACGTATGTTCCCCCTTAATGTTGAGATATTAAAAAGATTTCTTAGGAAACTCCCTCGGTCTGAAAAACGTGGAACACAAAGCCATGTACATAATGAATACTCTCTGCGAGAAGACTTGACGATCTTGTTGACACGACACACAATGATATGAAAGGTCTTACAAGAAGAGGCATGTCGTAAGTCAACAACACCGGAGAAAATTATAACAAAGCACCATTTGACACCGTCTCAAAATGACACGGATTTGACACCGTCACAATATTGCATGTACCAATAGTAAAACCCCGATTTGCCAACGACCAAAGTTCATGAGCATGGATTACAATTTGCTTAAAACCGTGACATATGCATGATGCAAAAAATCCGTGTCATTTTGAGACGGTGTCAAATAGTGCTTTGTTATAATCCTCGCCGGTGTGTTGACTTACGACATGCCTCTTCTTGCAAGACCTTTCATATTATTGCTATGCATGTGTCGTGTCGATAAGATCGTCAATAGTCTTCTCGCAGAGAGTATTCATTATGTACATGGTTCTGTATTCCACGTTTTTCAGACCTGAATGGTGAGTTTTCTAAAGAATCTTTTTAATATCTCACCATTAATTAAACATCCACCATTAATTAAATTTAAGAATCCGTTTGAATTTTACGTTTCAGATCAACCGACTGCGCGAAATCTTGGGAACCGTGAACCGTGTCCGCGAGGAACACATTTTACGCCGGCCACGAGAACAGCGCTCCGAGGGAATGAATTCCCTTAAAAAAATTTGTGAACGTGCCTCAATGTAGATACTTTTAAATAAAAAAAACCCGGATAGAATCGAATTAATAGTTTCCAAGATAAAAATTCTCGAATTTTACCTTTTTTTCTTGCGGTCTACACGTATGTTCCCCCTTAATTGAACAAATTTACAGATATGGATCAATTGGTCTATGTTTCTGATACTTTGAATCAGTAAACTCACCATACGGTACGGAGAACGTGTAACTTAATTTCTGTAACTACCGCTGAAGATGGCTCAAAACTGAGCCGAAACGTACGGATCTATGTAATGTATCAAAACGACGAATAAATCAGTTATTTCTGATATTACGCACTGTGATCTGCGTCTGACCCTCATAGCCTTGACTTCTCCTATTTTAATCTCGAGGGTCGTCATATTACTTTATTTCTTATTTTGACTTTTTTTGATAAAATTTTATTATGTTCTTTAAAAGAGTATAAATTCTTCTTTCGAGTACATGATAAAGACTCTTTCTAAAATTTGTACATTTTAAGACTATTATAAAAAAAATATTTTTTCTTAATGACAACCGTTACTTACTAAAAGAAAAAAAGTAAATTGAGTAATCGCTTTTTTAAGCAGTACAATTGATATTTTCTTGTGTATGCATGTACACACGTATGTACATACGCTCGCACAAAAAATTTTTCTATGTTGTTAGAAAATTTTATTTCTATTTAAAAGAGGCGAGAAACTATCATCGCTTAGGACGGGGTCCGGCGTTACGCGCCGCTCGTGCGTAAGCATCGCCGCTTGTAGTAAACAACTGCCGGCGCGCCGACCGCGGGGCGGCCGCATCTCGCCGCGCGCTTGGATTTGGCGGTGGGCCGGGCCAATGCGGCGATTTTTAATCATTAATAACTCATCAACTATTGCAAAAATTGCAAAATGGTACATGACTTTTCGACTCAGTTTGGCTCGCTCTATCTAAATATGAGAAAAGTACCAAACATTCAGGAACACTCTGTATATGGAGGTGGAGGGGTAAAAACCACAGTGGTGTAACTCAAATTTTTAAAAATATTTTCTCGTGTGCATAGATGCAATCTGTACAATATATAAATTGTATCTATGCACACGAGAAAATATTTTTAAAAATTTGACTTACCACTGTAATTTTTACCCCTCCATATATGATAAAACTCGCTATTTCAAATTTTATGGATTACACCCGGTAGCATTACGTTTAATACACGCGTGTAGTAGTGTATTACACATTTGTAGATTACATGTGTAGTCTACTACACAAGTCACTTACCACACGTGTAGTATATTACACATATAATAGATTACACGTGTAGTCTACTACACAAGTCACTTATCACACGTGTAGTATATTACATATATAGTGGATTACACGTGTAGTGGATTTCACACTTCATGATTAGACGTGTATTCCATATTACAGGGATTTCACGCACTAAGTAATTACAGCGTGTAATAACTACAGATTATTGTGTTCTTTTCTGTGATAACTACAGGGGGTCTTGTAGTAACTACACAAGTGTAATATTTACTGGCTGTAGTTTCTTTCCGTAAGGGCTAATATAACATTGGGACCTTTTTCGCCGACACCGTTCCGACCGAAAAACCTCTCCTAAGCTCCTAGGGCGACACGCAAACCGAGGTCCAGAGTGTGGGCCTCGAATGAGAGTTCTCAAGTGTCCCCGACGCCATCCTCCGTTCCGACGATTACGGCCAGGCGCGGTCGAGCGTGCTCGGCCCCGCAGCGAGGGTTCTCACGCCCGTATCGCCGGAACACCGCCATCCGAAACGTTCGCGCGTCCCGCCGATACGAAGTGCATGTGCACTCGCGTCCACCGCATATAGCGCGCTCCGTACTCCCGCATCTATACCGTTGTGTTATACCGCGATTCACGTCCCTGTCCCGCGTTCCGCGACCATCGTATTGTACCGCGATCCGCGTTGCATTATACCGCGAATCACGTCTCCGTCCCGCGATCCGTTCTTACCGTTGTATTATACCGCGAGTCTTGTCCCTGTCCCGCGTTCCGCTACCGATGTAATATACCGCGATCTGCGAATTGACCGAGCCCCGCGAAATATAATGGATTAGCGACATAAACCGCACAAGCTTGGTTATTGCACGTACATAGAAATAGTTGCGAAGAATGGTAGATACTTTATTATATATCGCTGCAGATATTCTGTCAATAAAATCGCAGAAATTATCACTTAACAGATGTGTCACACATATTTTGCAAAAAATCTATTTTGACATGTTATAACAGTTTTGATGCTAAAAATTATAATAAACTCCAACTATAGATTATTTTTATAGATTATAGTAAGAAGGCAAACATAAAAATTGTTCGGGATGAACATGGAGAAATGATACAAACAGCTCAAGGTATTTTATGCGAGTAAGTAGATAGAGATGGTAAGTATTTTGTAAAAATATGATATTTAAAAGATGGACAAAAATAATTTAATGCCAATGAGCCATTAATTACTATCAATTATATGAAATTGATCTTCTTTTCAGGAAACACTATGTTGTGAGCGCACAACAAAGTAGAGAGTAATTAATGCACCTGACAACACCAAGTGCCTCCGATACGAAATCCGACCCTAGCGACAAACGTAAAATCCACATCCGCCGAAAAAACTGACGATTGCATCGGACCGATCATCCGATGCAATGCGACACGACCAAAAACGCTGACCGCGTAGGGCTAGCGCTAACTCGGAAGCCCCGAGTTAGCAACAGTAAGCGGATGAATACCGCGGAAACCGACGATCGGCGGGCAGTCGCTAATTAACAACCAAGCAGAGACGTGCGTCTGAGTACTTACTGTCAAACTCCAATAATTAGAAATCGTTTATTGTTACGCGAGTATCGGGATTTGAAATAAAAGGAACTATTGTAACATTTGCGCAAGACAAATATATTTAAACTGATTATTTCACACATTGCGACGAGCTTTTCTCCGAATCCTGTGTCGGCACTATCCCAGTCACGGCACAACAATTGGTAGCAGCGGTGGGATTTCGGCAATCGGAGAACGTCCCTGTCGCGTGTGTTCCCGTCACGAGTATTCGCCTGAAAGAAAAAAGCAAACAAGTGAAAGTGGTGTAATCAGCCCTGACGAAAGCACCCGGTAGCAGCCCGCTCCAGAAGAAAGAAGCACCCGGTAGCGGCCCGTTCCAGAAGAAGGAAGCACCCGGTAGCAGTTATCAGCGACACCGGAGAAGGCCCCGACCTATCGCACGGACTCGCCAGCCCAAAGCAGCAAAGCAAGGACGAGGCGAAGCAGCCAGGCGGCCCTGTACGAATCAAAGGAAAACGAACACAATGCGTTACACGGCGTTACTGTAAATCCAAAATCGTTCCAATTTATTATTGCGAGCGCCGAATATAAAAGTTAGTGATAAACCGATAAATGTCAGACGGCGAAATCACCCCTTTCCGTCCCGTCCGAAACGAGTCGTTTCTACACAGCGAAACAGCGCGGCGCGCGATTGAATATAGCGAATCCCCGTACGCGTAGATAGACGTACCAATAGCGAAGCGTTAGACTGCGTGCGACAGAATTTAGACTCGCGATTCACAGACGATAGCACGTCGGTGCTAGACCTGCACCCGAACGTCGTGGTAGAGCAAAAATTTTCGTTCGACGAAATAGACGCAAGTTTAGCGCGTGAAAATAACGACAATAATCTCGGTAACGACAGCGGTAGACTGACCCCGACACAAGCAGACGCACACTCTGACGTCGCAGACAGTGACACATCATACTACAGCAGTAGTTTCGATTCTCAATACGAAGAGTCTGCGGAGGATACGATGAGCCAGTAAGGAAGAGCGACTCAGGACAATATACCCCGTGACGAGACTCGAGATATACTGATGACACCCGAGCAGGTCAACGCGGAAATAGAGCGACTCCGACCCTCGGTTAACAGGTGACCGTCCGACATCGATCAAAGCCGAGCTCCTGAACCGGCGCGAGCAGGTTCAGGAGCACAGGATACCGTACTTAACGACATCCTGAACATGATGCGCGACATGCAGGACCGCTTAAACCGTGCAGAGGCCGCGGAATTCGACCGCTCTGTCGAACTTTTTCGCGCAGTGCGAGATGTACAGGACCGCGTAAGCAGGCTAGAGGCCACAACTTACGATCGTCCCGACGAAATAGGTCGCCGCGTACGCAGCCAAGATCCTATGGACGTTACCTACGGGCGAACGAATACCAACGCGTCGTCCGGAACTAACCGGGACATCATCTCGGGTGCATTAGCCTAAAGAAAGCCCGAAATATGATACCCGAGATAAACGGAGAATCCCGTGAGCGCGTCCGCGAATTTCTAAACGCAAGTAATTACGCGATGAAAAACATACATCCCGCGGACGAATCGATGCTTCTGGAGGCAATGTTATGCACAAAATTTAAGGGGAAAACCATAATAAATTTTGACACTCGCGATATCCAGGATTTTGAGCAGTTAAAACACAAACTGGAAAAGAAATATCTAGGAAAACGCAGTATGACCCATCTACAACTAGAGTTCAACTCCCAAAGCAAAAAGCGGGAGAAAGTGCACAAGAATTCGGCAGGCGCGTCGAAAAGTTACCGCGAGAACTGTACGAAGCATTGGAGGAAAGCCAAGGGCACTCGCAAGAGCAGCAGAAGGCCATTCTCGACAGTATGAAGGTGCAGGCCCTCCAAAACCACCAGATCGGGTTGCACGACATTAAAATGGTAGTCAGAGCGCAACGATATCAAACGCTACAGGAGGCGATAACAGGCGCCTGTGCCGAGGAGAAGGTGAAGGGCCCCTCCCCGCGAAGCGGACAGCCGACCAACATAACTAAGTTTAATGAACAAGCGCGTTACTCAAAAAACGCAGAAATACAGTGTCACAAATGCGGAAAGCTAGGCTATTATGGACAAGAATGCCGTACGAGCAGATACGCAAACAGATACTCTCTCCCGAGAGCAGAAAAGCCCAGCGGAATAAATACCGTCGAAAAGTACTGCAATTATTGCAAAAAATAGGGCATAAACAGGAAGATTGTTAGACGCTTAACGGACGACCCGAGAAAGAACGGACTCGCCCATCTAAATATAATCCGCGAGAAAGGAAACAAATAAATGCGGCCGAAAAGAGTCGAGGAAATAGGACCCCAGAGTCAGAAGATGAAACGGCAAATAGTGACAGCAGCAGCAGCCGCAGCAGCGGTAGTGACAAACAAAAGATACAGAGAAAGCATAAAACGCGACGCGCGATCGAGTACAGAGTAGCTCAAGTGACAGGTAAGACAGATAAAAATAAACTAGACCTCGTTAACCTCCCGAAGCTAGAAGCAACTAAGGGAAAATTAAATTTTTTGCTAGACTCCGGAGCCGCCATCACTTTCATAAAATTAGGAAAACTAAAAGACACAAGTAAAATACGAGAAAAGAAAATATCACTGACCGGCGTAACTGGACATCAAATCTACACCCTCGGGAAGATACGAGCATCTATATTAATAGGCAAGAAATGATACGACATACAATGTACGTAGTACGAGATGATTTCCCGATGGACTACAAAGGCATTCTAGGAATCGATTTCCTGAAAAAACATCAAGCCCTGCCCAATCACGCTGAAAATCGATTAAAAATCGGTACCGCGACATTTAAACTGCAGCCGTACCAAAAGTTTACCTTACCACCGCGTAGCGAAACCATAATATCCGCGATAACCAACACAAATAAAGTAGGTATCGTACGGAGCGAAGAAATTATTGAGAAAGGGGGAAAAATTTATTTGGACAGCCGAACTGTTGGGGAAAGACGGTATATTCAAACCGTGCGCCACTTGGCGCCACAAATCTGTACACGTTACGTAAAATATATTCTCCGTTGCATTGCTCTCTGGAAAAGACGTGTCTTCTCTCGCAGCCTCTCTTTTACCGAATTGATCCCAATCCAACAGATTATGGGCCCAGGAGAGCTGAGAAAAGGTAATTGAGACAATTAAAAAAGGTTGAGTCACCTTTCTGTGGCATGTGTTGCCGAATTCGACATACCACGAGAACTATCGACTAACATAACCTTTTGTTATCGTCGACGACGCTGTGTGCGTTTGAGAACATTCGAGATACGGAGAATTGGACAGCGAATTCATTGCAGAACTTCGAAATGGCTTCAAGTGGAGAGTCGTGGTCGTCTATAAACAAGTTGAGAGGAGCCGAAAATTATCACACGTGGTCGATGGCTATGCGAGCGATGCTCGATCTAAATGGCCTTGAAGGCTGCATCGCCACTGTAAATCAAGTACAGGATGCAGACAAGTAGAGAAAAGCCAAAGGTAGGATCTTACTTAGCATCGACGAGTCACTATATGTACACGTAAAGAACGCTGGGAACGCAGCAGAGATGTGGTCAACGCTTGAGAGATTGTTCCGGAATACAGGTGCTACTCATAAAATCGGTTTAATACAAAAATTGATTAACGTCCGATTAGAGAACTGCGAATCAATGTCCGATTATGTAAGTCTGTTATGTAATGACAATCTGATTCGTGTTGCGCCGAGTATAAGGAATGTCAAGCACGTAATTCGCAAGGATGACAGGAACGTAGAACGCAAGGATGAATGGCGCGCAGAGCAAGGATGTCTAGCACGCAGATCGCAGGAAATCAGGAACGTAGAACGCAAGGATGAATGGCGCGCAGATCAAGATGTCTAGCGCGCAGGTCGCAGGAAGCAGGAACGTAGAACGCAAGGATGAATGGCGCGCAGATCAAAGATGTCTAGCGCGCAGGTCGCAGGAAGCAGGAACGTAGAACGCAAGGATGAATGGCGCGCAGATCAAGATGTCTAGCGCGCAGGTCGCAGGAAGCAGGATCGTAGAACGCAAGGATGAATGGCGCGCAGATCAAGATGTCTAGCGCGCAGATGATCTCGTTGAGCTGAGCGGTTATCATGGTATAGCGGTAATCTTAGTCGCGGTGTATCTCATTCAGTCGCGGGTATCAACAGAGTAACGTAAAGTCATCAGTCGCGGTTATCAGATCAAAGTAGCGTAAACAACAGTCGCGGTGTATCAAACAGTCCTCTCCGGCAGCCGTGTGCCACGCGGTAAACTCGGGCAGCCGTGTGCCCCGGCAGCCGTGTGCCAAGCGGTAAACTCGGGCAGCCGTGAGTAGGCATACTGCCCCGGCAGCCGTGTGCCAAGCGGTAAACTCGGGCAGCCGTGTGCCCCGGCAGCCGTGTGCCATGCGGTAAACTCGGGCAGCCGTGTGCCCCGGCAGCCGTGTACCATGCGGTAAACTCGCAACATCGTGTTGCCCATCTCCACAACATCGTGCTCGATCGAAACATTTGGAAGATATAATTAATTCACGTTCATTCGCATATGATAATACTCGTATTTTGGTGCACTTCACGTAATGGATGAATTATCGGAATCGCTCGCATAGGAACAATGTCGAAAAGAAACAATGCACGTTCGCATAAGGAAAATACCGGGTCACCCGACACGAACTTATACATTGCAATGCGGATATCGTATCAAGAGTTAAAGCAATGTCGAAAACATATCGCGCGGGCGCGTAACGTTAAAATGGCGAGAATGATTGTATAAGCACTGCACATAATACCGCGGAGATTTAATTGAGTCGAGAAATGAACAATGTCACAATCGGCTACGAACACACGCAATAGAAAGATATCGAAAATGCCCGCACACGAAATGCACATATAACGCGGATGTCAAACCGAACTTTACGTAGTCGCGCGGTAAGATAATGGCGAGAATAGCCACAATGCGTTTCATGAAAATACCACGGCAATCGGATCGGGTAATCAAACCTGAAGCCTCTCTCGAGGTAGAAGAGACGACGTTCAAACTTTCGGGCGTCTCGTTTTTGTTTCGCTAGGGAGTGGATAAGCAGGATGTGGAAAATGGAAAACGGTGGCGTAAGGACGTCCTGTGACGTCCGACCTCGTCGTTGTCCACCGCGGCTCCGTCGAAACTCCGCTTTAAATCTCGATGTCACATGTAAATCCGGGATTCGAACTGCACTATTTCCGTAGAAGTTTTCTTCGCATCGATACACGTATTGAATCCGTCACGCTGACTCTTACTCTCGGTGTCGTTACAAAATATCTCGTGAAAACGAAAACGATCTGAAAGACTCAAGAAGGAGATGAAGATGACGAACAAACAACCGTTGCTAAGGCTGGTGCTTCTCCGTTGCTGCGCTCGCTGACCGTGCGCTCGCTGACCGTCGCGCTGTCTCCGATCACGCTCGCGACGTCTGAGCCGACTTTACGGCGCATTTCAAATCATCGCCGATGATTTCGAAACAAAGTCAAATTACAGGTGCTGCTAATAAATTAAATAACATCGGCCTCAATATCGGCGACGAGCTCATTGGTGCAATCATGCTGGCGGGTCTCACGGATGAATTAAAACCGTTAGCGATGGGCTTTGAAGGCAGCGGAATAAATACGACGTCTGACGCAGTAAAAACGAAGCTTATGGACAGCGCATACCAAAGAGAAGCGCAGAGCGCCTTTTTCGGTAAAGGCGGGCCGAAAGGTAAGAAGCCTATAACCTCAAAAGACACTGATAGTAAACCAAAATATTACAAGTGCGGTAAGAAGGGCCACAAGGCGAACCAGTGCAGAGGGTCCAAGACCGATAAGAACGAGAAAACAATGGGCTCTGACAGCAAATCGGATAAAGGAAGCAACGATAAAAAGGAATGTAAGAATGCATTTAGCGTGGTGTTTTTATCCAAGGCGACGCAGAATAGGAACGATTGGTACGTAGACAGCGGCGCGTCACAGCACATGACTCCATATGCGAATTGGCTGAGTGAGTCGAGGCCAACGTCGGTGAAGGAAATTGTGACGGCAAATAATCAGAAGTTGACGGTCTCCGGTTCCGGCAAGATCATCTTAAGAGTAAATAACCAGAACGTCGATGTGAACAATGTTTTGCATGTACCAGGATTGTCAACAAACTTACTCTCGGTCGATCAAATGGTGAAAAATGGAAACACCATAACGTTCAGCACTGATGGATGCTCAATCATTGGCAAGGATGGAAAGCGTATTGCGAACATGCAGTCATCAGATGGAGTTTATCGACTTCCAAGCAGCAACGGGGTCTCTTTGCTATCAGTCTCTGGCGATAGCGCAATGACATGGCATCGAAGATTAGCACATATCAATCATGGCGATTTGTGCAAAATGCGTGACGGCGCAGTAGATGGTGTGATATTCACTGATGGAGCTGAGGAAGTGAAACGATGTGAAGTCTGCATGCAAGGTAAACAAGCAAGACTCCCGTTTAAAGCATCCGGAAAACAGACGAAGCATGTACTGGATCTAATCCATTCGGACCTGTGTGGACCAATGGAGACTACTTCGATCGGAGGAGCCAGGTATTTGTTAACATTTATCGACGACTTCTCATGCAAAGTATTTGTCTATTTTTTGAGGTCCAAGGCTGAAGTATTCACGCGATTCAAGGAGTTCAAAAAGTTGGTTGAGGTGGTGAAAAATTATATGTCATGGCTTTGACAGGTGATTCTCCAGATCGAGATCGGTAAAGATCTGAAAAAAGTTGCATCCGCAAAATTGATCTTGACCTTGAAATTTAAGGTCAAACTTTTTTATTAGCTTAAAAAATTCTGCTCGTCAAGAGGAACAAAAGTCTTAAAGAGACCATAGGTCGCAAATGAACTCTTCAACCCAAAAGAAAATTATAAAGTTGAAAAAATTGGAATATGTGATTTTGTCGCGAATATTGATAAAAAAAGTTCATGCTTTTCTTTTCCCTCAGAAGCAGAGAAAACTCATGTTCCACCTACCGACATGAGCAGTCTATGTTAATGCGTGCGTGCGTGCGTGCGTGCGTGCGTGCGTGCGTGCGTGCGTGCGTGCGTGCGTGCGTGCGTGCGTGCGTGCGTGCGTGCGTGCGTGCGTGCGTGCGTGCGTGCGTGCGTGCGTGCGTGCGTGCGTGCGTGCGTGCGTGCGTGCGTGCGTGCGTGCGTGCGTGCGTGCGTGCGTGCGTGCGTGCGTGCGTGCGTGCGTGCGTGCGTGCGTGCGTGCGTGCGTGCGTGCGTGCGTGCGTGCGTGCGTGCGTGCGTGCGTGCGTGCGTGCGTGCGTGCGTGCGTGCGTGCGTGCGTGCGTGCGTGCGTGCGTGCGTGCGTGCGTGCGTGCGTGCGTGCGTGCGTGCGTGCGTGCGTGCGTGCGTGCGTGCGTGCGTGCGTGCGTGCGTGCGTGCGTGCGTGCGTGCGTGCGTGCGTGCGTGCGTGCGTGCGTGCGTGCGTGCGTGCGTGCGTGCGTGCGTGCGTGCGTGCGTGCGTGCGTGCGTGCGTGCGTGCGTGCGTGCGTGCGTGCGTGCGTGCGTGCGTGCGTGCGTGCGTGCGTGCGTGCGTGCGTGCGTGCGTGCGTGCGTGCGTGCGTGCGTGCGTGCGTGCGTGCGTGCGTGCGTGCGTGCGTGCGTGCGTGCGTGCGTGCGTGCGTGCGTGCGTGCGTGCGTGCGTGCGTGCGTGCGTGCGTGCGTGCGTGCGTGCGTGCGTGCGTGCGTGCGTGCGTGCGTGCGTGCGTGCGTGCGTGCGTGCGTGCGTGCGTGCGTGCGTGCGTGCGTGCGTGCGTGCGTGCGTGCGTGCGTGCGTGCGTGCGTGCGTGCGTGCGTGCGTGCGTGCGTGCGTGCGTGCGTGCGTGCGTGCGTGCGTGCGTGCGTGCGTGCGTGCGTGCGTGCGTGCGTGCGTGCGTGCGTGCGTGCGTGCGTGCGTGCGTGCGTGCGTGCGTGCGTGCGTGCGTGCGTGCGTGCGTGCGTGCGTGCGTGCGTGCGTGCGTGCGTGCGTGCGTGCGTGCGTGCGTGCGTGCGTGCGTGCGTGCGTGCGTGCGTGCGTGCGTGCGTGCGTGCGTGCGTGCGTGCGTGCGTGCGTGCGTGCGTGCGTGCGTGCGTGCGTGCGTGCGTGCGTGCGTGCGTGCGTGCGTGCGTGCGTGCGTGCGTGCGTGCGTGCGTGCGTGCGTGCGTGCGTGCGTGCGTGCGTGCGTGCGTGCGTGCGTGCGTGCGTGCGTGCGTGCGTGCGTGCGTGCGTGCGTGCGTGCGTGCGTGCGTGCGTGCGTGCGTGCGTGCGTGCGTGCGTGCGTGCGTGCGTGCGTGCGATCAGGACCCCGCGGTTCGTCACTTCCACGGTATTTAATGACTCCAAACCCTCTCTGTCATGTGTGTGTGTGTGTGTGTGTGTCGCGAATCTAGTCACGTGTTGCATTTTGACGACGTCTTCTAGGTCTGGGTACCCAGAGAACCGTTCCGTTCACACCGATGGCTCTCAGCATACGTGCTTGTTCTCCGGCTTCCACGTGACGCCCTCCATTTCGCAAGCAAGCTTGTAACCTTGCCTTTAAATTAGACCTCACTCTGGCAAGAATAGTTTGATTTCGTGTCAATCTAACTATTCCCTCATCGATACGCTGTCTTAAATTTTCTGACCGCTATACCCGACCTATAAACAAATGCTTTCAAAGCTCCCCAAAAGAAAAAATCTAGAGGATTTAGGTCGGGAGAGCGAGGTGGCCACAAATGTGGTGCAGGTAGGTCTGCGTCCTATCCACCGGGTTCCGAAAAACTGATAAAGAAAAGCACGAACTTGCCTACCAAAATGCGGTGGTGCGCCATCATGCATGAAATAAACGCGGTTGCGGCGCTCACGGGGAATAATTTGTCGCATTCTACGCACTAGGTCATGTCGCAAAAATGTAAGATAATGCGCGCTTGTCAGTCGCAATGGCAGATAAACGGGACCAATATAACTATTATTAATTATTCCTGCCCAGACATTAATCGCGAAACGCCCCTGTTGAACACGCTGTAGCATGGCGTGAGGGTTCCGATAAGCCCAAATACGGACATTCTGCCTGTTCAAAATGCTCGTGCTAGAAAAACATGACTCATCCGTGAACAACACGTTTTCTAAAAAGTTGGGATTATTACGAAGTTTTTGTAACATCCACCGACAGAATTATTTGCGAGCATAACGGTCTCTAGGCCGCAATTCCTGAACTATTTGCACCCGGTAAGGCCGCAAGCCCTCCTCGCGTATTATGCGAAGCACTGTCGGATGCGATATGCCTACGCGTGCCGCTATACGCCGTAAACCCATGACGGGAAAAGCTCGTGCTAATGCAATGACCCGCTCTTCGGTTTGCCAATGAATTCGAGGTCGTCCTGCTTTATGATGACCAGCGGCCCGCATTTCAAATTGCTCTTGGTCGTCAAACGCTGTTCAAGGCGTTGGAATTCTCGACGATCTGGAATTTCACAAGGGCGTACCCGTCGTCCGTTAGCGCGATTTTGTAGAAAATTGGCATAAATTTCGCGTGCTCGTGCATAATTTCCAAGAGCTTGGTCAATTGCTCGGAGCATTAACCGTTAGTCACGACCATCTCTGTGCATTCGCCTACGTTGATGTCGCAAACGACGTTCCATCGTAAGCGTTTGCAAACCAAAGGCAGAGTGGGATACCGACAATATCTTATAATTAGGCCGTAAGGTTCTCTGGGCCGCGTACCGTGGCAGGAGAACAAGTGTCTAGCTTGGCTCTCAGGGCCTCTTATATGCGAGTTGAATTCGCGCCTTACGCCACCTATGGAGCGCCGTGGGAGGCTTCCGTGCGCGCCGGCGCCACCTAGCGCTACCCAGCGTTTGCGAGTAGTAGTGGCCGGGCCGCCGTGCTTTAGGCGCGATAGGCGCGATAGAGCCAGCCGCAACATATATTAATATAATTGATGTGATAAATCAATATAAACCATAGACATATTAACATAGACTGCTCATGTCGGTAGCGGGACAAAAGTTTTCTCTGCTCCTGAGGGGAAAAAAAGCATAAATTGATTTGTCAGTTTGTCGATAGAGAAAGACAGAACTTCTTTTATCAATATTTGCGACAAAATCACATATTCCAATTTTTTCAACTTATGATTTTCTTTTGGGTTGAAGGGTTCATTTGCGACCCATGGTCTCTTTAAGACTTTTGTTCCTCTTGACGGGCAGAATTTTTTAAGCTAATAAAAAAGTTTGACCTTAAATTTCAAGGTCAAGATCAATTTTGCGGATGCAACTTTTTTCAGATCTTTACCGATCTCGATCTGGAGAATCACCTGTCAAAGCCATGACATATAATTTTTTACCACCCGGTACAAACCGAACGCAAGGTGAAAGCGATTAGAACGGACAACGGGACAGAATACTGCAGCAGGGATTTTGAAGCATTTTGTTGCAGTGAGGGCGTCAACATCAAATGACTAACACATATACTCCTCAGGAAAACGGAATAGCAGAACGTATGAACCGTACGATTGTGGAGCGAGCCAAATGCATGTTATTCGACGCTAAACTTGAAAAGGCTTACTGGGCAGAAGCCGTTAACATGGCTGCATATGTGGTAAATAGATGCATCAATTCGACTCTGGATGGAAAAACGCCGGAAGAATTGTGGACCGGAGTTAAACCGAACGTGAGCAACTTAAAGATATTTGGATCATCCGTAATGGTCCACGTTCCAAAACAAAAGCGTCGCAAATGGGACTCAAAGTCACCAAATTGGACCTTCGTGGGATATAATCATAATATCAAAGGATATCGATGTATTGATCCAATCACTAAGAGGATAACCATCAGTAGAGATGTCAAGTTTCTGGAGAGTCAGCAAGAGCCATCAGTGCTTATAAACTTCGAGGAAGATTCTGATTCAGTGAGGGATAATTCATCAGAAAAGTTAGATGCGCGACCAATGGAAGACTTGCACAGTGACACAGGACGATTTTATATCAGTCACGGAGAGAGCATCGAATGATGAAGATTTGAGCCTGATGAAAACGCTGACACCACCACAACAAATAAGAAGATCTGCACGCACACCAAAGCAAAGGGACTTCGAGGGATTCGTTAGTTACTTGACGATGAATGATGGAAAGGATAACGATCCATTAACGCTTAAGGAAGCAATGGAAGGAAGTGACCGCGAAGAATGGAGAGCGGCCATTAATGACGAGTTGAAATCATTGAAGGAAAATTTCACTTGGGAACTTGTCGACTTACCACGCGATAGGAAGGCCATAAAATGTAAATGGGTCTTCAAGACAAAACGTGACGGGAACGGTAAGGTTGTCCGTTATAAGGCCAGACTCGTGGCCAAAGGATATTCGCAAAACTATGGTACAGACTACAATGAAACATATTCACCTGTAGTAAGGTACATGTCGATTCGATACTTGATTGCTCTGGCAGCTAAACTTGGCATGAAGATTGACCAGATGGACGCCGTAACAGCGTTTCTTCAAGGGGATTTACCCGAAGAAATATACATGGAGCCACCGGAAGGGTTCAACGCTGGAAAGGGTAAAGTTTGCCGGCTGAGAAAAACCATCTACGGACTTAAGCAAAGCAGCCGAGAATGGAACGAGAAGCTCAAGAAATCTTTAAAGGCTTTTGGACTTATCCAGTCACCTGCGGACCCATGTGTATTCTACAATCGAGATATGACGTTGATAGTAGCCGTCTACGTAGATGATATTTTGATATTTTGGTCGGATGCAGAAGCCAAGGATCAACTAAAAAGGTCGCTCTGCACGACATTCAAGATGAAGGATATGGGAACTGCCTGCAACTGCGTGGGATTACGAATTACATATGAATCTAATGCAATTTGCCTGGATCAAGCGGAATACACGAAACATATACTAGAAAAGTTTAACATGACTGATTGCAAACCGGCAGCTACACCGAGTGATCCAAATCAGAAGCTTTCAATCGAAATGAGCTCAGGTACTCAAGAAGAAAAAGAAGAACTTAAAAGAGTTCCATACCGGGAAGCGGTAGGAAATCTACTATACTTGGCACAAGGTACACGACCAGATATTGCGTTTGCCGTTAACGATGTAAGCAGATTCAACTCGAACTTTGGCAAGGCTCACGGACGGCAGTCAAGCGCATCTTTCGATACCTGAAGGGAACCATGAACTTCAAGATTCGCTATTCGAACAAATTCTGGCTTGTTGGGTTATTCAGATGCAGATTGGGCATCAGACGTCGACAAACGTCGCTCGTGTACTGGATACGTTTTCCTGATGAATGGCGGAGCGATATCATGGGCGAGTAAGCGACAACAGACTGTCGCACTCTCAAGCAGCGAGGCCGAGTACATGGCTTTGTCGGCTACCGTACAAGAAGCAATGTGGCTTAAATACTTCGGTGAAGTCCTAGAGTTAAATACCAAAAATAGAGCAATAAAGATCAAATGCGACAGCCAGAGCGCTTTGAGTCTTGCAAAGACGGACGGTTTCAAGGCGAGGTTCAAACATATTGACGTTCGCCATCATTACATTCGGGAGAAGATTGCGGATGGAATCATCGAATTGGAGTACATTCCTACCGAGGAGATGGTGGCGGATAACCTAACCAAGGCTGTCAGCGGACCAAAACATATGTCATGTACACGCGGAGCAGGAGTTGGACACATAAAGAATTAGAAATTAATTATATTAAAGCAATAGAATGGGGTGCAATACTTGATATTAGAGTCACTTGAGTTTATTTTCTTTTCTTTGTTTGTCATTTGCTAGTCAAAAGAATTTCTAATACTTAATGAGTGAGGGTGTTGGGGAAAGACGGTATATTCAAACCGCGCGCCACTTGGCGCCACACATCTGTACACGTTACGTAAAATATATTCTCCGTTGCATTGCTCTCTGGAAAGACGTGTCTTCTCTCGCAGCCTCTCTATTACCGAATTGATCCCAATCCAACACGAACAACAAATAGCTTTCGAAACATTAAAGGAAAGACTAACTACGGCACCCATATTAAATTACCTCGATTTTACTCAAGAGTTTTTAGTAACTACAGACGCATCCGACTATGCAATCGGAGCCGTGCAGGCCGTGCTATCACAATGAACAGTAGGACAAGACAGACCGATAGCATATGCCAGTAGAGTATTAAATAAGGCGAAGCAAAATTATAATACGACAGAAAAAGAATTGTTGGCAATCGTATGGGCCATAAAACATTTCAGACCTTACGCGTACGGAACGAAATTTAAATAATTACTGATCATCATAGACCATTAATATGGTTATTTAACGTAAAAGACCCCGGTTCAAGATTAATTAGATGGAGACTCAAGCTGAGGAGTACGATTACGAGATCGTCCACAAGGTAGGCAAAATGAATGCGAACGCTGACGCATTGAGTCGAAACCCGATAGTGGAAGACGTACAAGTAAATAAAGTTCATCGAGAGAAAATGCTGAAAAAATACTCGGAAGAAGATAAACTACAGATATTAAAAGAATATCACGACCTACCTATGGAAGGACACCAAGGAGTCACAAGAACTTTAAATCGAGTCCGATTAACTCACAATTGGAATGGAATTACTAAGGATGTTGAAGATTATATAAATAAATGTGAATACTGCCAAAAGAATAAATTGAGCAGAAAAACGAAAATGCCTTTATTAATTACGGATACTCCACAAAGACCATTCGAAAAATGCGCTCTTGACATTGTAGGAGCATTAACTACCACAGATAACAGAAATAAATATATTTTGACTTTCCAAGATAGTCTGACAAATTTAGTAAAGCAATTCCGTAGAAAATCAAGAAGCAGCTACAGTCGCGAAAGCTTTTGTTATCAAAATCGTGTTAGAACACGGAATACCGGAGAAAGTACTCACGGACCAGGGTACAAACTTTACTAGCGAAATGTTCAAAAACGTGTGTAAATTACTAAAAATTGAAAAAATACAAACGACAGCTTATCACTCAGAAAGTAACGGAGCATTAGAGCGATCGCACCGCACATTAGCCGAATATTTGAAACACTATATAAATGAAGATCAGACGAACTGGGATGAATGGCTACCCTATGCGATGTTTACATATAAACAACCCCCCACACCACGACAGGATTTACACCGTTCAAATTAGTTTACGGTCATCAAGCTATATTATCGACAGTTCTAACGAAACCGCAAAAACTGACATATACCTACGACAATTACGCGCAAAAACTTCGAGAAAGAATACGCGCCACAAACGAAATAGCTAGAGAAAACACCAAACATGAAAAAATTAAGGCAAAACAACAGTACGATAAAAAACAAAACAAAACATTTAAAGCAGGAGATCCAGTACTGTTATATGACGAAACGATTCGACGAGGAAGACCAAAAAACCAGAAGCGCATTGGATAGGACCATACACAGTAATAGAAAAATCAAAAAATCAATGACATAAATTATATAATTAAAAAGGACGAAAGACGTTACGCGTCCACGCCAATCGTTTGAAAGCCTTTATAGAAAATTAGATAGAAAAAAGCAAAAACACCCACACTTAAAGCACTTATCGAATAAACGGAAATATACAAAGCTTACCCTACTCAGGAAGGGGAGCACCATGCCCCCGACCTGCCAGTCGAAGTGCCCGCACGGCGGCCGCCAACTGCGCGCGTCCTCCTGGGGTGGAGGGAGGCCAGGACCCCGAGAACGCAACAGCAAAATACGGGGATCCATCGGAGGGCCGGAAAGGGTTCGCCCCTACCCCCACCCCACAACAGCCGGATCCTGAACCCGCTCAATCAAAACCGGAAAACCCGCAAAAAAAGGGGGGGACAAGTAACCCCCGTTCAATTAAATTGGCCCGCGCTTTAGCCAGCCAGCGAGCGCGACCTCGACCCCGAACCGGAGATTCAGTTATCACCATACGTTCAATCTGGAGGGTAGGTCCATCCTCCTCCTCCTCCTCCTCGCCAACCCGGAGCTCTTCTGGATTCACTATGGCTCGAGCTGGCACCAAATGCTCGAGGGGAGGCATGACAGCGAATTAAAAAACTCGTATAAGACTGCACGAGAACAGCAATAGACTCAGACTGAAGAGACTCGTCAAGCAACATCAAAGTAACAATCCATTGACAGTCGATGTCAGCAAAAGTAAAGATAAGTACTCCCATTACAGGATAACATTGCTCATCCTTTAGCAGCACCTCGCAACAGGAGCACCACCAATACTACCGTACGAAGCAATTTATCAACGAGCCAGGTATCTATTTCGAGAGAATCGGACACCTGCAGTAAACAAAGTAGCTGAAATCACCAACTCCACAATAGGTCACATGGAAAGACACATTCATACACCGAGAGGAAATAGACAAACAACAACTATTATTAATAACCGCTATCCTAGCTGTCCTCACGACAGACAGAGACAACCATTTAACATATATAACAAATAACATTTTACTTACACGCGTGCTCCCAATAAAGAATATAATCGTAGAATTAAAAGAACGCGACTTCAATAAATGTACGCGAGAAACTACTAAATTTATATGCGATCAGAATTTTTCCGTGTATTGGGTAACTGCGAATGCACCAAGCTAGGTGCAGTTTTTGTAAAAAGCTAATAGATTATAGCCGTAGTAAGCATTATACTTGTGATCATTTATGTAATAAAAAAGGAATCATTAAGAATTCAAAGGGGGAAACCACAGCATACATATTAGCATATAAGAAACTTAGATTGTAATCTCTCAAGAAAAAGAAAAAACCAAATAAATAAATAACGAAAAACTTCGAAAACCTCAGTTTTTC
>JASTWK010001096.1:0-51801 GCA_030770225.1 Temnothorax unifasciatus
AGAGAGAGAGAGAGAGAGAGAGAAAGGACGAGAGAGAGAGAGTGAAGAGAGAGAGAGAGAGAGAGAGAGAGGGGAGAGAGGGAGGAGAGAGAGAGAGAGAGGAGAGAGAGAGGAGAGAGAGAGAGAGAGAGAGAGATTGATTGATTGATTGATTGATAAGTTTATTATGCCCAAACAACAGCTACAGGGCAAAAATATAAAGTAGCAAAATTACATAGAATGCAACACAATAGTAGCTACAAGAATACAGCAGAAGCAACAAATAATAACATAAAGAAAAGCTGAATAATTGTGTTGCATGCCAGTGTATTACAAAACTAATGCCTAGACTAAAAATGAAAAGCAAGAACAATATACTAACTTAAATGTTAAACTTAAGAACTAATAGATAATACGCAACGCAACTTAAAGTAAGATGAATTTGTATGACAAGCAGACTGTCTGACTAGACGATGGTGTCATTGCACAGATGTGATCACGCAAGAAGGCCGAGAAATCAAACAGATTCAGATGCAAACAGGTATAAGCGTAGCAGATTTTTGAAGGTTGGAAGAGAGGGGGCAGACGTTATGCTATCGGGAAGAGAATGCCAAAAACGTATTGCAGCAAGACGAAAGGAGTTCCGATATGTTGTGGTTCTACAAGTCGGAACATGAAAGGTCTGCGACGAATTTGGAAGACGATCGGACCTTCTTAGTGATGGGTCAGGCGAGGCAAAGAGCTCACTCAGGTATACTGGAGAATGTAAGAATAGGATACGATAGACCTGACAGCCAAGAAAATACAGTCTCCTATTCTCTACCAAGAGCCATCCCAGTCGACGCCTATAAGGCGTGATGTGTTCGTCGCGCTTAAGATCAAAGATATAACGCACACAGCAATTTACGAGCCTCTGCAACTTTGTATTAAACTCCTTGCTTTAAACCATCATAGACAAGGCAGCAGTAATCTACATGGGGCATAATCAACGCCGTTACTAATTTGATCCTTAATTGAGTGGAAAGAGAATTTCTATTAAATTTCAATCTATATAACGCACAGTGCACCTTCTGCGATTACGTGCGAAATATGCTTCTTCCAGGACAGAGTAGGCGTAAAAATAACTCCCAAGTTTCGCACTTCGCTAGCAAAAGGAACAGGTACCCGGTCTACCATGACGGGAGGTAAGAGGCCTAGGTCAATACTCCTGACGTTGGCATTACTGCCATAGATCATCACCTTCGATTTGGACGGATTAAGTCTCAGACCATTAGCCTCTGCGTAACGAAAAATAGCGTTTGCATCTCTAGTGATTAGCTCCAATCCACGGTGGATGTTGGCCGGGGAACAAGAGAGATAGACCTGGATGTCGTCCGCAAATACCATATGATGTGCATACCGCAATACCTCCCCTATATCATTAATGAACATAGAGAACAAAAGTGGCCCAAGTACAGAGCCCTGAGGAACGCCCGATGACGTATATAGCCACTCCGAGAAGTTCCCCGCATCGTCAACCACAGATTGACATCGACCAGTCAAGCATGAGAATATCCACATGAGAGCAGCATCGGAGAAACCCATCTCCTTTAGCTTGATAAGTAGCTTGAGATGTGGAACAGTATCGAACGCCTTACTGAAATCAAAAGGATCATGATTACAATAAGACCGTTATCGATCGCTTCCCTTATGTCATCACAAACACGCAGGAGCGCTGTCTGTGTGTTGTGACATGGCCGATATGCAGACTGTCTAGGATTTATAAGGTCAAACTCGACTAAGTATTCAGCAATCTGTGAGGCTACAATTCGCTCAAGCAGTTTGGACAGCTCTGGTAAATTAGCTATAGGTCTTGTGTCAGACGGGGACGCCGGAATACGGATCTTCGAATGAGGGCGGATCAGCGCACGCTTCCATTGAGGCGGAAAAGAGGAAGTTTCCAATGAGCAATTGAACAAAGCAGTGAGACGCGCCGAGATTATAGGCCACGCAATACGCAGGATATAGAGCGGTATACCATCTGAGCCAGACGCATAAGAGTGGAGCGGCCCCATTGAGATAAGTTTAAGGACCGTAGCAGGTGTTACAGCAGAGAACTCAAACTGTGGCCTTAGGTGATGATCGAGACACCAAAGCAACAGCAGAGATAAAGTCAGTAAGCAGGCAAGGTGGCTGAGTATTAGAAACTGAAACGTAGAATACGTTCAGTTGACTGGGTGCAAAAAAATGTAGAGGAGAGACTAAGGTTGATTTGATAAGTCCAAACCTCGCCAGTTCTCTCCAGAGTTTAGCAGGGTCAGTGATATTTATGAGAGCGTTGAGCTGAAATTCAGCTTTAGCATGCTTAATATCCTTATTGAGTTGGTTTCGGAAAAGTCTGTATGTAGCATAGTCCAATACACCGCCGGAACGCCTCGCCTGCCTATATAACCGGTTGCGCGTACAAATCCGAGCTCTAAGCTCGTCTGTGAGCCATCGCACTGGGGGTCTCTTAATTTTAAATGCACGCTTAGGGGCAAGCACATCAAGCGCATGAAGCAGAGCATCAGACAGTCTCACACAGAGCCTCTCAGTTTCACTCACGCATGTATTGTCATCCGGTCCCACGCCCCCTCCCCCCCTCGGCCACGACAGACGCAGGATCATTGATTACAGAGCTAAGGCAATCACGGAATACATCACAATCGATAGATCTATAACTACGTCTTACAACAGTGCGGTCGGTCACCAAGTTCGTACTCAAAGAAAGCGATAACTCTATAAAGTCGTGACCGGCTATAAACGGACATTCAGACTTAGTAAACGACAAACTTTCTCACTGTCATCCACCGCCAGAACATCAAGCCACGAATCAGTGGAGGGCGTGTGATGTGTCGCACCTGAATGAACAATATGCATTGCTATACTCGACATAAGTTCTCGCAAGTAGTCAGCCTCATAGGTGTTTGTAAGAAGGTTGCAGTTAAAGTCTCCACCGATAATTATGTTCTTGTATAAGTGCGAAACATTAAGAAGTGATTCTATAAATTCATTTAAGAGAAAACCTTTAGGCCTTCTATAGACTGATGCAAATAAAACAGTCTCGTTATTCGGGAGACGGATCTCACAAGTGAGATACTCAGGAGCATTTACATCGCCCCTTGCAGAAGCAGCAACAACTGCAACCTTCAGTGAGTTGTGAACATAGCAGGCAACTCCACCGCCTCTTTTACCCACTCGATCATGCTGAATCAGAAAGTAACCATCCAGAGCCACGATATCATCAGCCACCTCGGCGTTCAGCCACGTTTCGGACACGGATATTATGTGATGAACATTTGCATTAAAATATAATCTTACTAAGTCGATGTGACCACGAAGCGAATTAGCATTGAATTGAGCCACACGAAAGTTATGCACTGAAGTGCCACAGGCGGCTTGCGGGAGCGTCACGCAACATACACGGTCATGTCAAACGATCTTAGCTAGGTCCGAGTCAGAATCAACGAAGATAACCGGCGTTCCATCTGATAATCTGACACATATTCGACAACCCTTTGTCCAAACATACTTATAAGACCGCTCTTTCGCAATCTGCTTAGCACGCCGCAACAATTCATACGTGGCCCTGGACAGCAACTCATTTACATATATATTGCGGTTGGAGTTGACGTTGCACACCTCACTCTGCCTAATAGAACGTTTCGCTCTCTTACTAGCGATTACCTTATCACGGACCGCACCAGAGGTTAGGGTGACTACGAACGAGTTTGTATCACCTGGACTTGAGGGGCAGTCAGAAGCCGCGACCGTCAACTGCCTCCGCGTCATAATTCTAACATTTAGAACATGGCTAGAGAGAGCCGGGATGTCAAGTACTTTAAATATATTGTCGACCAACTCAGAAGGAGTAATCGGCAACCCTTTAGGAACTCCCGAGATAACCAACTTATTCTCGTCCTCGCCACGAAACCCGAAACCCGAACCCGAACGCAAACCCGAAAAGAACTCATTAGTGGTCTGAGCATTCGCAACAGACTGAGAACAGGCACGATCGCTTTTTAGATCGCGAAACCTCGTCCGCAAGAGTACCACACTGCTGTTCCAACGCAGCAATACGCTGACTATTCTGTTCAACACTACTTACAACAGAGTTTAATTTTATAAGTTTCTCGTTTAAGTCGCTATTGTGCGTCGCTGCTCTTTAACGAAAGCAGAAAATCTAGTCTCTTGCTCACTGTTCGCACGCCGCTGATCCTCCGCAAACGCAGAAACCTAGCTTCTTGATCTTTTGCAAATGCAGAAAGTCTAGCATCCGACGCCCTCAACTGCTCACTTAACTGACGCAGAAGATCGTCGGTCGTGTTCTGAGTTATAGATTGCGTATGAGTACCTGCGCTCACCGGAGTGGCCATGCTGCCAAAATCAAATGACTGCGCGGTGTCTATTCCCTCAGGCGTAGAGGGTGAGCTTAAAGAAGCAGACAACGATCTGCAGCAGTTTTCAGCGTATCTATTAAGAGCGAATGCCCTAATACAGCCTGGATGGAAAACCTTCGAGCACACGCACTCAACCACTATTTTCGCAATCGGTTTTTCTGCATTTAGCGCATTCACGCTGCATTCCGTCTAACAAGCAAGCCTCAGAAGTATATCGCAGAAGATGACGTATTGTTCCGTGTAAAAATCACCAAGCACGGCGCTACGTAATATTACCAATGGGCCGACCGAGATAGCGTGCACGCTAGGTCCACAAGCACAGTGAAACGCGTAGGAGCCAATCAGGAGTCACCAGCCCAGTAGCCAATCACAACCCAAACGCAGCGGCCAATCAGCAGCAGTCACACAGGCAGCACGCATTCGGAAATAGCATGTAGAAGGAGAAGCGCAGCAGCAGGCACATGCATAGCAATAGGCATAAAGGTCGCTACACACTAATCCACAGGCGTAGCATAGCAACCAATCAGCAACGCGCACAGGATGTGAACAGTCAGAGAAGTTGAAGATGAAAGATGAAAGGCGCATGCACAGCCGAGACCCACGTCCTCCACAGGAACAGCCAATCAGCAACGAGCACAGGATATGAGCAGGCAGAGAAGTCGACGATGAAAGGCGCATGCGCAGCCAAGATTTGCGTCTTTCACAGGAACAGCCATAAGTTAGGTTTAAAGTGGGCGACAATATTCGCAGCAGCAATGCTCACCACAGGCAGCAATCGCCACAATGATAACAATTGTGCATGATAAGCAATAGAAAACCTGCTCGATTCTGTAACAGAAATTGCCCGAGGGCAGCTTTCGGCAGAGATATGTCCAATCAAAGAGAGAGAGAGAGAGAGAGAGAGAGAGAGAGAGAGAGAGAGAGAGAGAGAGAGAGAGAGAGAGAGAGAGAGAGAGAGATGGTTTCACGGTTTAATGACACGGAATTTCTCCAATAATTTATATACACAGATTTCCCTGCATCAGTAAAGTTAAAGGCATTCTGTCCCAATATATTAATCCTAATACCTAATACATACAAGATTCCAAATTTTATGCATTTCTTTTCACCTACAAACTTCTTAACTAATTTAATGCAAATTTAATTTATAACAAACTTTTTATTAATAAAAATTATGGAAGATTAAAACAGCTTGTAAATTATAAAATATGAAGCGTAAAAAATATTTTAGTAATTTAAACTAAATAAACGAGCAATAAACCTTATAATAATTTAAGTTAATTGAGTAAAGAGTTTAGTGTCATGATGAGCATTGTAAATACGAATGACACATCTAATCAAATTTTCATTAGATCATATTCTACAAAGGAATTGAATTACGATTTTCACGAAAAATACAATTATAATTTTAACTTACCACAATTTCCAAAATAGTTTATGCAATTTAAAAGGATCCTGCAGGACAGGCAAACTTCCTCGATGTCGATAATGTCAACCTTTCTAATTTTGTTTTCCCTATATCTGTCTTTGTCTAACGAAATGACATCTGTCCTTGTTCAATTGCTCGCCATCTCTCGCAAGATCCAGCAACTACTGTTGCTGCTCTTCTTGTCATTCTGCATCCGTATTTGCATTACTAAAATAATTATTAGATGGATCTTTTTTTGTACGCATTGAATTTTACTTCTACTTACACGATATTATTCCTGCATGTTTTCCCAAGGGAGGATGATAAACATTATGTATGTATAAACTGCAGAATTTTTGTTTTAAGCAAATATTGTCGTCAGGTGACAGCTGTATGTGCCCAAATAAGTAATATTTTTAATTTTTTGGTGTTTTTGATATAAAATCGCGTTTGTCTCTCTAGATTTTTGTGCGAACTTTAATTCTGTAAAAGATTTTTGCAATTCTATAAAGCCAATTAAAAGATCCATCTAAGAACGATAATGTCGGTAAATCATATACGGCTGCAAGATCCCCTTAAGATTCATTTTATATCACGATCAACGGTTTATTTACGTGAGGGACTTCCGGAATCGGTTGGAGATACACTAAAGGTGCGCGTGTTAAGGTTCACGCATGAAATAATATAACTACTAGCAATGGTTACGTACCAAAATCGTCTTAGAACTATACCTAGCGATTGTGGGCATAAAGAACAGTGCTGTTAATTTTTTTTCCCGCGTTTTACACCAACTTCTAATTTACGCAAAACATTACGCAACTGCACTAATATCTTGCGCTCCACCCATATTTTGAAATTAAAACTATATGCATACTGTTTAATTAAAAAAGTCACTTATGTTGTTGTGCATTTACTTGATTATGGATCTTACATCTCCTGAATTTAAGATATACAAGGTATATAAAACATATAAGGTAATTTAGAACAAACGCTTGTTCTTGAAATCGTATTCCTAACTTAATTCTAAGATGGTTTTTCCTTTTCAAAAATTTTGTCCGAAGCTTAGTCTTTGAATTATAAAAAGAAATAGTTCGCTTATCACGGATCAAGTACAAGAAACAGCTGCAAAGATGGCGAGATCTACAGCTGATGGTAACAGGCGCCCCATGTAAGCGCCCGCGTTTGATGTTGAATCGCGTCACCCTTGTGTATTTCTTAGGCTCAGTTTTACAAGTGTCGGTTAACTCTTAATCTTAGATTAACTCACTCTTCATCTCTTTCTAATGTCCTCCTTAGAAAGAGACGAAGTGTAAGTTAATCTAAGATTAAAAGTTAATCGACACTTGTGAAACTGGGCTTTGATATACCCGATTCAATAAGCAAACTATTTCATTTTATAATTCAAAAACTAAATTTTGGAAAAGGAAGAGTTATCTCAGAATTGAGTCACGAGTATGATATTTCAAAGATAAACATTTGTTTTGAATAATCCTGTACAATATGTTTTTATAAAATAAAAATATCTTCTCTCAATATGAAGTTCTTGCATCAGTGTTAAGTTTTGTCCTCGATGTGTTTCAGGCTAAGCTTCACGACCTTCAAAACAGATTCTTTCAACATTGCAAAATTTATTAATCATTTTGTTAAAATAATTAATCCGTAAATCGCAGTTCATAAAAAAAATTTGAAAATTTTACTATATGTTAATAAATGTGGTATCTACACGTCTGTACAAATTAAAAGCAATTGACCGTCCCGAACGCGAGATAATCGCTATCAAAAATTGCATTTTTTCCATGTATTGCATGCACAAAGCATACGAAAATCTCGTATTTTGAATTTAATAATTAGAACGAATCTTAAGAAAGTGATAAAAAACAGATATATAGTAGAAGGACACTTTAGGAATACTAGTAAAAAAAAACTGAAATTATTGACCATTTAGATTTAGAAATACAATAATAAATAGATTTTTGCGATTTTCGCGATTATTTGACGTAAAGAAGCGACTGGAGAAAAAAATGAAAATATAGTCTTTTGTTTTGTGTGTGAGGGACAGAACTATCCAAAAGTTTTTAGCCTGTAACCGCAAATAGTCAGATGTTTTCACGTTGATTTAGAGTATAAAATTTTGGATTGTATTGTCACGGACTACCTTAAATAATATTGCCCTTCGAGTTTGGTTATGAAAACAAATGCTTTTTACGTTTTTTATGATACATACATATAGGATAAACTCGGGTAAGATGGCCATAGTTTTTTAAAATGCAATAAACATACATTTATTTTTGTTATATTTTAATAGTGTTTGGTATATTCCTTCACTGAAGCTTAAAGTACGTAAAACTATCGAAATTAAGAAGAAAACACTTAACATAAATTTTATATTATCAAAGTATTACAACGTATGCATTGGCCATCTTATCTGACCTTTAAGGAAAAGATGGCCATAGCAGAAAAGATGACCATAGTAAGTGTAAATAAATAGTGAGAAATACAAATTATAGGTCAAATTACAATTTACGTAGCTTAATTATGTGTTAACGTTGATTACGGCAGCTTAACTATAATTTATTCAATGTTATAGCAGCTTTTATATATAGCGGACACATGAAAAACTTTGCAGGCAGTCAAAAGTAAAAATATGATATAATATTCACAATATTGTTATTTCAAATAGTGTGCGCACATAAACTACTGTAAATATTGATTATCTTTGAGAATGATTACAAAAATGCACTGTTTAGCCATTATTGGAGAAATTACAGTCATGGGCCATCTTTTCCGTATGGCCATCATACCCGAGTTTACCTTACATATGGGGCATTCCATGCCAAGTCACCGAGGATTTTCCTCGACTATTTTTGATTTGGCGGAAATTTTTTTGTGTTCTTATACTAAATGAAAGTAGTTTTTATCTCTACTTAAGTTATGGATCTCATACTTAAGTTATGGATTAAAAAAAAAATGCAGTTTAAAATTTCTAATGCCTGTAACTTTAAGAAGAAAAAAGATATTGTAAGCTCCTTTATGAGGAAGCTTGTATTTTATTTGATGCATAATTGTTAGTATTTATTAGTTTAGCTTTCTCATAGAGGAAGCTTTATGAGCAAAATAAAATAGGAGCAATGGTAGCGATCTGTAATGATGAGGAAGCAATGTGCAAGTTTCTAATTTGCACACTTTTTTAAATTTTAAATTTAACCTCTTTATGAATTAAAAAAGAGTCAGCTTAGTAGCAAAAGTGAGGTTTTACAATTGACGCAATGTCAAATCGATGTTGACTTTGGGAGTTCAGGCTACATATATGGACCTTTGATCGCTATAAGCTATAAGTATAAAGCTGGATCTAATCAACCAAATCTTAAAAAATTATATATAAAATAGGGGTAGAAAAGACTGAAGAATATAATAAAATTAGAAATAACCCGATATCTTAAAATTTACGGAAGTTAAAACTACCACAAAAATTTCTCAAAAAATTATGGACTTTTGATTGCACATAAAGCTGGGTCTAATCAACCAAAGAATTATATATGAAATAGGGGTAGAAAAAACTGAAGAATATAATAGAATTATAAATAGTCCGATATCTCAAAATTAGCGGAAGTTAGAGCAACCACAAAAATTTCTCGAAAAATTCAAAATTTTATAAAGAAAAAACCTTTTTACTAATTATCGCCAAATTCAATACCAACCTTCTTTTAATGATACGTTTTATATATAAGATTACATGTATATAACTTGTACACTTTTTAGGCAAAAATCGGTAACCCCTTCACCGATTATTGCCAAATTCAACACCAACCTACCTTTAATGATACTCTATCAATAAAAAAAAAATTAAGCTCGATATCTCAAAATTTGCGGAAATTAAAGTAATCATGTAGATTTTTTTAGATAGAAATCGGTAATCCCTTTATTATTAGCAATTTTTCTAATTCTATTATATTCTTCAGTTTTTTCTGCCCCTGTTTCATATGTAATTCTTTAAAATTTGGTTAAGGAGGTTGGTTAGTTTTCCGTGCGGGGAAGGGGCGCCCGGCAGGGGAAAAGCATATAGGTTAGATTTTCGTCGCGTGAAATAAACGAATTTTAGCAAATAAATATGTGGAATGCATTTAATTGCTGTTTCTTAAGGTTTAAAAAGAGTTGTTTGTACAATTGAAACCCAAATACGTTATTATCCACATTGAAATGTGGAAATAATAAATGTGGTCCTGTTTTATTTTTACAATTTCTTGATAACTATAAAGACGAATCATTTCAGTCTTCGAGAAAGTTCTTCCTAAATATGTAAAGAGTTATTTGCACCTATTTTCACTAAATTCTTATCATTTTTAATATGCTTTCAAGAGTTACATTACAGGTTAGGTAACATTTCTGCTGTGTCGCCCGTGTATAAGAGAGAGACAAGAGTAAAACTTCAATAATTAATTACTCGACAACCATGCAGACGATTGTTTTCAACTTTGGCATGGACGACAGATTCCCATAGACGAATATTCTCCATAAATTTGAACTAATTCTTATCAAATTGATTTGACTAACCACCCTCCTTAATCAGTTCTTGAGTTATAGAAATTTCGGTAAATTTGGCACACACATACATACATACGGACATTTTTTAAAATTACGATTTTCCGACGTTCTAGAACATTCTGAACACATTGGCATCGAGAACTAAAAAAAACAATTTTTTCTTCGGTCTTTTCTACCCCTATTTCATATACAGGGTGTGAAAAAAGTCTGGAAACGGTCAAATATCTCAAAAACGAAACGTTTCTGAGAAAAATGTTTCGAACCAAAGTTGTAGGGTTTTAAAAGTTCTATTCAATGATTATATCTGTTTGACCTTGAGTGGAGGCGTCAAGGCAAGGTCAAGGCCAACATAATTTTTTTAAATAGAATACCCCATTTTTTATGACACAGTGTTAACGATGGCAGCGAGACGTTTCCAAAACACTACTTAAAAACCTATTTTTGTTGAGAATTGCCTGAGTTATGAGCTTTAGAATTTACGGTGCCGCCAGCATTAGTATTATCCAGGATGTACCGCGTGGAGGTTGCATGGTCGGACCTTACACCCCTGTGTGTGTGTGTGTGTGTGTGTGTGTGTGTGTGTGTGTGTGTGTGTGTGTGTGTGTGTGTTTGTCTGTCTGTCTGACCGCGAACTACTCATTCATTAATGGACTGAATCTTAAAGAATTATATACATATGAAACAGGGGTAGAATTTTTCGGGGATGGCGGTAATGTGTGTTATTGTGTATTTTTTGTTACCGATTTTTTGGAAACCGGTTTTAAAATTTTTCGAGAAATAATAAGTATTAATAGATCGATTTTCTTGAAACCAGTGCCAAAATTTGGTTAAGTTTAAGCAAACCCCCCCCCTCGGGAGGGGGGGGAGTGATAGCCTATATTGTAGCGCTTGACGAGAGGAGTCGAGCGGTGGTAGTCTCCCTTCTTAACTCCCACCCGTTGGACCCCTAGAGGAGAAAATGTAAAATAGTTTAAAAAAGGCTATAGCAGCTATTTTGAGTATTGGAAAACATAAATGACTAATTAACGGCGGCGGCGGCGGCGCCGCCGCAGTTAAATACTTTTAAAGCGCGTCATCTAACCCATGTAGGTTAGTGACGCGCTTTAAACAGTTAAATACTTTTAAAGCGCGTTATTTAACCCATGTGATAACTTGTCTTGCGTGAAAATATATATTAGTCATTTATGCCTTCCAATACTCAAAATAGTTGCTATATTTTCCAAACCTTTTTTTGTTAATAACTTTTTAATGAATAACGACCGACGGCTAAAACCATCTGAAGGTCACTCGGGGTCATGACCTTGACACCATATATCAAGGTCATTATAATCAATGAGGTCGGTAGTAATTAAATGTGCAAATATTTATTTTTTAAACTATTTTACATTTTCCCCCCTAGGGGTCCAACGGGTGGGAGTTAAGAAGGGAGACTACCACTACTCAACTCCTCTCGTCAAGCGCTACAATATATACTATCACTCCCCCCCTCCCGAGGGGGGGGGGTTTGCTTAACCCTAACCCAAAATTTTTTTGGTTTTTTGAGGATAAGTTTAATTTTTCATTAATGGATTGATTTTCTTGAAATTGGTGCCAAAATTTTTCTAATTTTTTGGGGATGGCGACGATGTGTAGAATTTTTCATATGGGTTTAATTTTTTATTAATGTACCGATTTTTTGGAAACTGCAGGTGCTAAAAATTTTTCTGACTGCGAACTATTTATTCAATTAATGGACCGATTTTCTTCAAAACGGTTCCAAAATTTTTCTAATTTTTCAGGGATGTCGACGATAAGTTTAATTTTTTAGTAATGGACGTTAATGCCGCTGCAAGCCCGACATAACCCTAGGGACCGGCCCTAAGATATGCATTAAGCATTTTCCTTTTCCAACGAGAAACAAAAAAAGCCCAATATCTCAAAATTTGCGGAAATTAGAAAACAGAGGCATTTATGACGTGAAAAAACTGAAACTTCTTTAAAATAAAAAACAATGTATACATTTTTATCAAAATGAGAATAAATAAAAAAGTTTTACTACCTGACTTGATTGCCAAAATGTAACGCCATACAAAATTAGAAAAAATAATTGAAGAAATGAAAATGAGCCAAAAATGCCGGGTCAGCGGAGGGTCCAAGCAAAGCGTGGGAAAAGTAAATTATCCCAAACCCCTAAAACTAGAAACATGAAATTCAAGGAGTATATTCCTTCCATGACGTAAATATTTACTAAAAAAGAATTTTTAGAAATTTAATCCATAACGGGGTAAAAAGGGGCAAAATGTGTGTTACCGTAGCGAAGCACGGGCATCAAGCTAATTATTATATAAAATCAAAAACTACATTTTTAAACATTATCTAAATTAATTTTTTAAATATGCTTAAAAGGTCAGTACTCACCGATTTTGTCGTCACTTAAATATCTTGTAGGGGAGGTCTTTCTGAGTAATTCTACGCAAAAAGAAAAAGGGACGACATTGGTTTAGAAGATATAGCAAATTAAAGTTTTACAATTTTATAATACTAAAAGAAGTAATTTGTAAAGAAGTAAAAACCTGAACTGTACAATTGATAGATTTCGTTTTGCCCTATAAGTAGGGTGGGGTGGAATGAACTTCGCTTCGTGTAGAAAGTTGCAAACTTATTTTATTAACATGTGGAACCGTACAATAATGAAAAGCAACAATTTATGTTCATGCTATTGTTAAAGCAGAGAATACTTTGTATTTATACTTTTTAAAATATAAAATTGTATATATACTTTTATATATACTAACTATTCGCTTTAACAAATTATTTCTGTTACAGATATTAAGCATTTTCACATAATGCGACTTTGCACACAAAGCGACGAAAGAAGAAAAAACGAGTTTTTAACTTTCCACGCGAACCAAGGTCCACTCCCACCTACCTCTGCTTGCGGGGGAGGGGCGGTAACCCGTGTAGGGGAGACCGGGGTTAGAAGTCACACAGGTAAGTTGTCACAAAGCTTATATCTCACTTAATACATTGAGTGGAATATTCTTCTTTATAGTGTAGGTTGCTCCTATCGTGTTAGTCGGGTGTACGAAATAGCTCGTTTCAAAAACATCGCATGTGATATTTACGAGCGATTTTTTTTAAATTGGAGGTCGTGAGTAAATTTTTCTTGTCTCTATTTTTATTGTTCCGTTGGTTTTTGGAATTACTAGTCGTATTTTCTTTTTGGTCATAAAAAATATTATAGTTTTAGATAATTTTTCCTGTATTTAGTTAACCGTCATTGCAACATAGTTTATAAATATAATCTTCTTTGTTCAAAATGACCATTCAGGTTAAGTTGTCTCAAATGAGATGGGATTCAATGTTTATGAGAATTATCATTCTTTTATTTACTCAAAGTTTATAAAAGTATTACAAAGTTTATTGAGAATTATTATTCTTTCATTTAGTTTAAGTTTATGAGAATTATATTACAAAGTTTATGAAATTATTAATTTTTCGTTTAATTCACGCTGCAATATATTATTAAGTTAAATTTACCAAAAGCACTAACTTTAATAAAATATTAAAACAGGAACTATTTGTCGTATGTTTTCTCTACATGAAAGATACATGACAATCAATCCAGAGTCATGTGACAACCAACCCTGGGTATGGGGTAAGTCGTCACATTTTCACGATCTTGCTTAGAATTAAATAACTTTTTTGTGTATAAATATATATGTCTAATATTTTTTTCTTATGCCTAAAGGATGTAGCTACATTATAAAGTACTATACAATATTATAAAATATTGCTAACATTTTTTTTTAATCAGTATTTGAAAAGTGTGACAACCCGCCCCGGTCTCCCCTACTGTTTTATACACACATATCAGCAAATTACTTCTCTTAGAACTAATATTACTTTGTAATACCTAAAAAAAATAATAAACTTGTAAAACTTTAATTTGCTATTTTTTCTAAACTAATCCCGTCTCCCACTTATTTCTTGCGTAGAATTACTCAGAAAGACTTTCCCTCTACAACATATTTAAGTGGCGATAAAATCGATAAGTACTGACCTTTTATGCATATTTACCTTAATTTTATTTAGGCCACATTTTCCATATGTATCTGTGTAGAAGTCATTTTATGTAAATCGAAAAGAGGTTTAATGTTTTCAAATCATTACCTATTTATCTATTTTTATAAGATTAAAATAAAAAAAATTACCAATATGTATATTTTCCACTGAATATGCGTTTTTGTTACAGTCAAATATTGTTGTAAAGTTTGTTTCGTAAAACCATATTCATTTATTATTAAAAATGCTTTTTTCCGCAAGGAGCAAGAACAATGAGACGCTTAAACTTGATTACTGGCATCTTCATATATTTGATCAGATATAAGAGGTGACTCACCTATTCTTACGTGGTAGTGTCGTAATAGCCATATTCAAGGACCTCTCGTACTGATTATTATCCTCCTTAGATCGTCTCGGAATTGCTGCGCAGGCATCCTGCGTGAAACTATAAGTTCTTCGTTTCTTTTGGCATAACATAATCTTAATTGTTTTTATTCACGAACTTATAATGATTCCACAATTGCTCTACAATTATTAATAAACTATCTTCTTAAAATCATCGAGGGACTTCATCATTCTGCTCCATGTGACACGATGAATCTTCAAGCACTTTGATCCCTCATATAATATCATTCGATATGGCTTGAAGAAAATCACGAAAATCACGAAAATGAAGAAACCGCACAAAATAAGTCGCCAAGTTCGCAACATAATTTAAATATTAATTCTTTCTTTTATTTCCATATAATATAAATAATATATAAATACTGAGCTTTATATCCGATCACACTTTGTACGTAATATAATTTTACATACATTAATTAATATGTTAAGCTAGCACGATTAAATAGATTTAAACAAAACATTTGTTAAATGTTGTAATGAGACTATAATACAAATAATCACATTAATTGCTGAGACGCTCGGGTAACATGACACATTTTCTATTATAACAAAATTTTATTACGAATGTTTCCATTTTTTGCGAATTTTGCGACAAATTGCACTTAAAAAATGAATGATTGCGATATAACTATTCAGAAAAAAGTACGATGGCTCTTCGTGCGAGCTCTCACGAAAGAAGCAGAAGACGTTAGCCTTGCACAGAAGTTATAACTGTACTGAACACCGCGCTCAGAATCTTTCCTCAGGCACAAGTGCATTCGGTGATAATGACCTCCACGAAAATTACGGGGGCATCGTCTCCGCGACTTGAAGTCCCGCATGCATTTTTATCAGATAACATTTTTCCTCTTTCATAATTTGTGTTACACAAATGAATAAACTACAAATCTCTTAATTTCAAACATTTTCAGATTGTATGGTAATAATTTATATAAATACTAATCTGATATATATCAAATAAATAAATAAATACATATGTATATGTATATAATATTACTTATTTATTTATTAACATATTATACGTACAATATTTTAGGTATAAAAGATTCAGACGATTAATAAATCATCTATCAAGGAAGTAAAGAGCTAAAATTGTTAGAGTTGAAATATTGTATTTACAATAAGACCAAAACTATAATACATACAACATACGATTCGATCTGTTATCAGACCATCTTTAGTGTAAATAATAATGTCAAGGATTAAATGATCAAGGATTAAAAATGAACTGTAAAATATAAATTACAAATACACTATTTTATATAAAATATAAGAATATTTAATAATTTAATAAGTATTAAATATAATAAATCTTATTAAGTCATCTTGATGTTTGAATGAAAATACTTTAAGCTATATGTTATATCGCAACTCACAACAAGCGTTTTATAAATAAAATTCTTTCGAATTTCATTGATTGTATCCATAATGATTATTGACGTTATTGTAAAATCAAATCTCTCTCTCTCTCTCTCTCTCTCTCCCAATTTTGCGAGTAAACTTAATCAAATTACTGACGTTCTGAAAGTTGTTGCGAGTCACGGCGAGAGAATCGCCGCGCTGGAGATTCAGAGCTCGAGGCTCCTGGGCTCTCTGAGTGTTGAAGGCGAGTCGTCTGCTGCATCGCGGGTCTCCACAGCGTCGGACATCATTATCTCTGGCATTCCTTGTTCTTTTGCTAAAACATCCGGGGAACTAGTTAGAAGTGTTTTTCACGCGCTCGGAGTGTCTCAGCTGGTTCCTGACGTTCTGGACACCCTTGACGTAGCGGGGCGCGATGCGTCAATGGCGCATGATGCTGCGTCGGGGTCTGTTTCGGCCATCAATCAGGCCGACACCGCTGGTCGCAAGAGATCGATAATAGTGGTACTCAAATCATGTGAGATTCGCGACTATATTCTCAAAGCAAAGCGCGGCAAGCCCCGACTTACGATAGATAACGTTTTTTCGACGAATATCCCTGGCAACATTTATGTCAACGAATTGCTTCCGTCTCTTACTTATAAGTTGTTGCGTCAAACAAGAGTCAGGGCAAGGCAGTTGTCGTTTAGGCACGTGTGGTGTAGAAATCGACACAGAACATTAAAGATTAACGCTCTGTTAACATCAAACCAACATCCAACGATGTGGATCAAGCTCCAACTTACACTAAACATTGTATCCCCAACCTACACTTATCATTGAAAATAAACTCCCAATATACACTCATCATTGAGGATTAAACCCACAATCTACACCTAAATTTAAGTGTTGACACTTAACTTTGATGACAAACACTAAACTTACGCCCAAATTTGAGTGTTAACTCACAATTTGGGTGTCAACAATCAAAGTTGAGTGTACTTTTTCATAAAGGATGTAGCATCTTTTGCGGAGACATGGGCTGTTAATCTTTTCTCTGTATTTTCAATCTTTATTTTCCACTTTATACGCTTACGGCGCGTCCTCCGTCAGGGGTGTGTTACCTGTTCGCCTTATTTCTATTTTTATTTACTGCCGAATGCATGTCGACAGCAGCTACTTAGTACTTCATATTTCTGTTTATATTTTGTTTATATATTTATTTGTTAATTCATGATTTGCCTAAAGTCTATTGACTATGGTATAATAAATCTCTCTCTCTCTCTCTCTCTCTCTCTCTCTCTCTCTCTCTCTCTCTCTCTCTCTCTTGCTTGACTTCAGTAAGGCATTTGACACTGTACCGCATCTTCGATTACTTATTAAGCTTAAGGAAATTGGTTTTTCTGATGCCGTGATTACGTGGATTTTTTGGTATTTAACTGGTCGTTCTCAAGCTGTGGTCGACGATGCGGGAAATTTCTCTGACTGGCTGTCGACGTCCCAAGGTGTACCTCAGGGCTCTGTGCTTGGCCCATTGCTATTTTCCCTTTTTATCAACGATATTAGTGAGGTTTTATCCTACTCTAACTATATGATTTTTGCTGATGACAAGCAAATTTATCTCTTTTGTCCACCGGCCGATGTTCTTCATGGACTCGAACTAATCTCTAGGGACGCGCAAGCCGTCTCTGAATATGCAGGTGTTAATGGTCTTAAACTTAATCTTGCTAAATCTAAGGCCATTATATTTGCCAGTCAAGCTCACGTCAATAATATAGATCTTACCCTTCTACCACCGATCACTGTCGACCAAACGCCTCTACCTTTTGTGAGTGACGTAAGAAATCTGGGGGTTATTTTAATGTCGAATCTATCATGGAAAAAGCATGTCTTGCATGTCTCGAAAGGGGTTCATCATGCTCTGTATAAACTCAAGTTTAATAAGAACTCTCTCTCCACTATGCTCAGAATCAAACTTGTTAACACTCTAATCTTACCGCATATTGACTACTGTTGTCTTGTCTACCACAACTTGAGTAATGAACTGAATATTAAATTGCAGAGACTTGTAAATTGTTGCATCAGATTCATTTTTAATCTGAGGAGAGACGAGCATGTTACCCCGTTTAGGCGGCGTTTGGGATGGCTTTCGGTCGAAAATAGAAGACTTTATTTTCTTGGCTGCCAGACTTATCGCATTCTGTATTTGCACTCTCCTTCTTACCTAAAGGAACTCTTTATTCCTCTTGATCCAATTTTGAGGAGATCCGACCGTTTAGCCTCATCTTCACAAACTTTTCACATTCCACTCCATAGAACTACTACCTACCGTAACTCCTTCCGACTATCTTCAATTTATTTTTGGCACTCTCTTCCTGATAGCATTACATCGGCGTCGTCACTAGCCAGTTTTAAGGGTCTTCTCCGCTCGTATCTGATCGCATCTGAATCGGACTGACAGCTGTCCTCATACATATATGGTTAACTTTAAGCATTAGTCTAAGTTTATTGCAATTGTACAGCTTACTGTTTTACTGTTTTTAGTTCCTAAGCATAGTATTAAGATTTAATTTTTAGTCATTGTTTATTTCGCAATACTGCAGTATATCTCCTGTTATTATTGTATGTAGTTTGCACTGTATTGCGGTTGATACGTATTCTACTGATCATGTGCTGCAATGGCTCTAGTATCTTTGTTGACCTCTATACAGTTACTCATTGTTACATATGTTTGAGAGCATTTACTCTACGTTATTGTTATAATATTGTAACGCATTAACACTTTTGCCCTTTAGCGTTTGCTCGGGCATATAAATATATTAATCAATCAATCAATCTCTCTCTCTCTCTCTCTCTCTCTCTCTCTCTCTCTCTCTCTCTCTCTCTGTTTTATCATTTATATATATAAGTACCGTCGTCTGTATGTATGTATGTATGTATGTACGCGAACTACTCATTCGTTAGTGGACCAAATTTTTACCAAAAGTATATGAAATAGGGGTAGAATTTCCCGGGGATGAAAATGTCGTGGTTAATTTTTCGTTACCGATCTTTTTGGAAACCGGTTCCGAAATTTTTTCAAATTTTACGAGAATTAATTGACCGAATTTCAAAGAATTGTATATGAAGTAAGGGTAGAATTTTCCAGGGAGTGCCATAAAATGTATTGTTTTTTGTTACCGATTTTCTGGAAACCGGTTTTTCTAATTTTTCTAATTTTTTTAATTTTTCGGGAAATAATTGACCGAATCTCATTCGTTAGTGGATCGAATTTTTACCAAAAATATATGAATACCTTAATATCCCCATTATATCTTACAAAAGAAGCGAGGATTAAATATGACAGTCATGTAAAATGTAAATGTAAATGTTTTTTAACAGTAATTTTAAAGAATTATTGATTAACCAAATTTTTTTAAAAATGTCCGTGGTTGCTCTAACTTTTTTAGGAAATTTGGAGATTGCTCGCTCGCATCTTTGTACAGCGACCGTTCAAGAAAAGCAAATATCCAGTAAATATTTACATAACAGAGTATAATGTAGATGAAGAAAGAATACGTGGTGATTATTTATTATCGACATTAAATGCTGAGCAAAAACACGTATACGATATTGTTATGCGAGCAATTGAAAATCAAAATGAACTTCATCGGTTATTTTTTATTGACGGGTTTGCAGGAAGTGGTAAAACCTATTTATTTAACACATTTCTAAGTGTTATTCGAGGAAGAAACGAGATAGTTCTTCTATGTGCCTCGACTGGAATTGCAGCAACACTTCTAAAAGGAGGAAGAACTTATCACTCTCTATTCAAGCTTTCAATTCCAATTGATGATAGTGTTAAATCCAATATCAGAGGAAATTCTCAAGCTGTACGAGAACTGATCATTGCCAAACTAATCATATGGGATGAGGTGAGCATGACTGTTGGACATGCTTTAACAGCAGTTGATAAACTTTTAAGAGATTTAATGAAGAATCCTCGACCATTTGGAGGAAAAGTAATTTTATTTGCAGGAGATTTTAGACAAAATCTTCCCGTAGTGCCACATGCACAGAAAGCAGCCATAATTGAGTTGACTGTAAAATACAGTTCTATATGGAGGAATGTAACTCAGGTTAAACTAAAGCAAAATATGAGAACTGGGGAAGAAAAAGAATTTGCAAATTGGTTAATGCAACTTGGAGATGGTAAATTATCAAATACGGATGAACTACATCTCGATACAATTGAAATTCCTCAGAATTTTATATCAAAAGAATCTCTTATTGCTGAAATTTTTGGTGATAGAATCACCATGGAACAGATTAAAGAAAATCCAGATCGAACGATTCTTTGTCCTAAGAATGAGGATACATTCAAAATTAATGACGAAATTCTTTGTCTAATGGAAGGAGAAGAAAAAGAGTATCTCTCAATTGACTCTATTGTAAGTGATGATCCACAAGAGCAATTGAATTTTCCAACTGAGTTTTTAAACTCTCTGACACCTTCTGGAATGCCAGTTCATCGACTTAAAATAAAAGTCAGTGCTACAATAATCCTATTAAGAAATTTAAATACTAAAAAAGGACTCTGTAATGGCACAAGATTTATTGTTACTAATTTGAAAAATAATCTAATTTATGCAGAGGTTCTAACTGGTCCTGCTCGAGGACAGATTGTCTTTATTCCAAGAATGGATTTAATTACAAGTGATTTGGAACTGCCATTTAAGTTTAAACGAAGACAGTTTCCTATTCGAGTGTCATTTGCTATGACAATCAATAAATCACAAGGATAAAGTTTAGAAAAAGTTGGGATTTATTTGCCACATCCTGTATTTGCTCATGGTCAACTTTATGTGGCATTTTCTAGAGCAACCAGAAAGGAAAGTGTAAAAATTAAGATTGATGAATTAAGCAATCAAGGACATCTAATAGAAGGAAGTAAAAAATGTTTTACAAAAAATGTAATATACAGAGAAATATAAATTGAAAAATTATAAAATTGTATAAATGAATAATATAATAATTAAAATGTTAATAAAATATATATTTAAAAATTTTTAAATAAATTACATGAAAAATTATAAATATTAAAATTGTAAAAGTAATTTTACAAATAATAATTAATTTTTAGTATGAGTGTAAGTGTGCAATACGAGGTACGTTTTGAAATGTCAAAAAAGAAAATTGCGATCGATTCCTTTGAAATTGGTACCAAAATTTTTATTTATAGTGGTACAGTTATTTTTATTTATAGTGGAATAGGCCTACTGGGGAAACCACTAAAAAAAAACGCATTTACAATAGTACCTCAAGAGTGATGCGGAAATCTATTGGCGTTAAATGTAAATATACGCTAGCACCTATTTGCGTGTTTTATTACATATGTCCTTCGGGGCTAAGCCTTTATAGATCTATAATTTCTTCATAAAATAAATTCATGAAAGACGATTATAATTATCATTGTTTCTATATGTGTGACATAGGTTTCTCGCAATCAGAAATATAATTATTGATTTTATTGATTTTTGTGTGTATATGGAATATTTCAAAGTAAAATACTCCTTTGTATTTGCTTTTTATCAAAAAGTTTTAAATAATCTAAAGCAATATTGTGATGTCAAAATGAGTAAATAAGACCACATTTAAATAAAAATATTACTGTTGTTAGAGTAAGTCAGACATATTTTTCACGATTTGCGTTCCTTTTCTTTTGTGCGCATGCGCGCCACACACGGAGCTTCCCCCAGCAAACGAAAAAAGATTGAAAAGAATTAAAACGGGATTGCCAGGAATTCAATTAAGGACTTTCCGAATTCCATTTTGTCCAAAAAAGGGATTGAAATAGTTTCAATATCATGGAATTCCTTATTTTGGAAAGAATTTGGGCTCAGTCACAATGACAAAAATAAGGAATAAGATAAAGGAATAAGGAATAAGGGAATGTCGTATCTCACTTCAGTACACGTACATTAAAGTGAGATGCAACATGCCTTATTCCTTATTTCTTTATCCTATTCCTTATTCCTCTCATTGTGACTGAGCCCTTTGTCTTTTTTGAATCCCATCCAATTCCGACACAAAAACGTAACGAAATGAATACCACTGAATGCCAGGTTAGCCCTTATAGAAATGTATCACTAGTGAGTTAGTGATTAATTACTTATTTTGAGTACTTAAATTACTGATGTACAGTAATTTCTTGTGATTCAATTACTGAGCTTGTAGTGATTACAAGTACTTCAATATTGAAGATTTCAGTGATTAAATACTGCTAATATTTAACATTAGTATTGAAATATTGAGGTATAATACTGCATCAGTGATAAAATATATTAAAGATTTCAGTGATTAAATACTGCTAATGTTTAATATTAGTATTGAAATATTGACGTATAATACTGCATCAGTGATAAAATATTTATACAAAGCACTGATAAGAATTTAATTACTAAGGTAAAGCATTAACATTAGTATTTCAATATCCAATAGTATTTCAATATTCAAAATTGAGTGCTTCAATTATTGTTGAAACTTCCTGTGTGTATTTTCCAAAATATTATTTTCTTTTTGAGACTCAAAGCATAAGTATTGCTTTCAAAAATATTTAAAAAGTTTGAGAATTTTCTAGCAATGAAAACTATGACATATGCGATAAAATGGGTTTAAATATAAAGTATATAAACATTATTTTAACTGTGATTTAAGTAAGGAAGAGTAAATAATGTACATATTTAATGATATTAAGGATAGGTGCATAAGTCAATGAAGAATAATAACACGTGCACTTGTTATACAAAACTTCGTTATAATTGTCTCTTAATAAAAATTTACATCATCAAAATAGAAAGTAAATATATAAAATACAAAGTAGGTAATACTAAAATATAAAGTAATTTTATTACATATAATGTTGCTTAATATTTCTAGCATTAATTCTTAATATTAACCTATATATTAATCTACACCAAAAAGAGAAATACTTATGACAATAATATATTCGCATACATATCTCTAGTAGTGATTAAAATGTCTTTTTAAGAAAATAAAAACATAAAAGATAAATCACGGAGTTAAAAAACTGGCTTTTCTATTAACAAACAATTCAGTCTGTTTCGAGTGAATTCACCAGAGGAAAACAACAGAATTTTCGTCTATCATTTGGATGGGGTGTTATAACGCACTTTTTAAATAACATTTCTGGAACAATAGCTACACATGAATCTGTCTGCTCAACTATGCTAAAAATTAAGTTAGATGTAATACCAGTTTCTATATCTCTGCTTAAAGATTCACCGGTACAATGTAATTTTAATCCTAAAAGAACACAAAGTTGCTTATTTGAAAGAGCAGTGTTGACAATCATTATATGAGTGAGAGACAAGAATTCTTTATCTTGTAGTTGAACGATATTATTTGACCTTTTGATCATACGTTCATATCCTTTTACATGATACAAAATATTGTTATGTATAAAGCGTTTGAATGTCAGTATGTTTAAATTGAGTATCTCTTCTCCAACTAAAGCTTCAACCACAGTTTTTTCACGTAATGTAAGAGTGTTCATATCTGGAATACCTAGCAACCGTGTAGAATCTCCATACTTTAAACAATGCCGCAAACTTTTTTGTATGAATAATTTTTTAAACAAATTTCTTGCAATGTCTGAACAGTTATTGTTCTGAAATTCATTTGATGCCATTTCCTGAAGACTTTGCATTCTAAGATAATTTTTACAAATCTGTAAAGGAACTGAGTGAGAATTCCTAAACATTTTTGACAGCACGCCATTATAATGTTCGTAAGGAAAAGCAGACACAGCCCATAAACCTCCAAAGTTTTTCACACTTTTGGGGATATGAAGAAGCAAATGGAAATTATATTTCATAAGTTCAGGTGTTCCATATATATTTTCAATCGAAAGAACAAATTTTCTAAGAGCTTTCGTAGCTTTTATAAACTCGATCTCAGAAAATTGTTCTTGAAGAAATATGTTAATACTATATACTAATAAAAACCAATGATCTAAGTATTTTTTAGGCATATTAACACTTTGAAGGCAAATAAAGGAATAATAAAGAAGAAAATTTTTCCATTCAGAAGTTTTCCACAGTTTCCTGTCAAATAAAGATCGCGGAGTTCTCGTTATTTCACTAGGTGGTTTTATAGAAAGCAATAATGTATCAATTTCTTTAATTTTTGTATCATTACCAATGTAAAAAGATCTATCTTTATTTTTGCCATCCATCCACCATGATACCAGAATTTTTACTACTCCTAATAATACACTGTGCATATATTCTGGTACAAAATATTTTATTATGTTAAATTCCTTTAATAGCAATAAGACTGATGGACCTTTGATTCCATTAAGAACACGACCATTTCTCATAACTTGTAAAGTGTCATTTCTATGTTGTTGAAGATTTCTCTTTATCCCTATATCACCTCGATACAATCTTGTTCTGCCACGTCCAACCGAATACTCTTCACCTGAATGGAGGCAAAATGCACATCCTTGATTACCTCTGAAAGTTTTTATATTTTGTAACAAAGGCCTCGCCATAGAATCAACAGACGACAATAATGTATGTACTCTTATTGTAACAGGATTGGCAGTAAAAACCTCAATGCCTTCGGTATGTAAAATATTAAGCTCTTCGACAAAAGGCTGAAGAAAAGTGTTCATATTTGGTTTCCCAGGACCATACCATAAACCACATAACAAAACATTGTCTTTTCGAATTCTAAATGGCAACTCATTAATACAAACTTGAATTGGCCATAATTCAATTTGCGATGACTTATGGAGTTGAACACCATCAGTGTTCCATTGTAAAGTGATATCCCCCCTTGATATTGTACCGTTTTCAAGTAACTTTTTATAAACAGCACCATTAATGACATCTTTATGGTTCTCATCAGTCCATCTTAATTGCTTTCTTATAAAGTTATTATTTAAAAGTTTAATTAACTGTTCTTTTAAAGGTATGTACAAAAAGTAACATCCTGCTTGTCTTAAGTTGGCTTTTGTACATACTGCACCACACTCACATTCCACAACATTATTCTGAGCAAATTTAATCAGTCTTTTACATTTGTTAACATGACAATAAAAATGAGTGTTAACAATTGGTGGTTCAGGAAAATCTTTGAGAAACAAAAACAGGGAACCGTGACGGTTAGTTGGCAAGTGGCAGTCAATTAATTGGATTAAGTGTTCAAAAGCTTTATCTGATAAATCAAAACGCAATGCAAAACTCATAATTAGTAGCTTGCTTTCCTCTAATGTTAACTGACATCCCTCATATAACGGAAGTCTTTCAAGATTTGGTTCATTTTGTTCGTCTACGTAAATATTCTCTTCAAAAATACTATCTTGATATTCACAGTCACTGTCAGAGCTATCTGTATGGATGGAATTTTCATTACTATTGTTTGATGCAGCATCAGAAAAATGCTGCGTCTCGGCATCACTGCTTAAACTAGGTAACGAATCACTTAGGTTATTATCTGCTGACGAAGTTGAGGGAAAATCCTGATTGTCTTGTATACCAACAACAGCTGAATCATCTGCTAATTCCATTGGTGAATATTCATCATCGCTCTCACTTGCCAGTCCATCATACCGTTCTGCCTGTTTGGAGCAATAACCCATATTATTAGTTACAAATACTTTGCATATCTAAGAGCTTATTTCTTTTATTTTTAAAACATTCAATATGTTTGATGGTCAATTAATATATATACTAAGATAATATTTAAATATAAATACTATAGAGCCTAACTTACGTCATTTTGCAGTGCATCAGCATTTTGTAAATTCTGCAGCCGTCGCCGAAGAGTTGTTGCAGGTATAGGAATATTTATATCTTGCAGGTATTGTCTATAAGGACCTCGTGGCATTTTATAGAAAAACACAATGCTTTCAGAAAAATAATGTTTCTATACACACGCTGTCAAGATGTAAATATCAATATGTAAATAGCGCAGAATGATGTATCGGAACGCAAACTATAGGTTAAGTGTTTATTTTCCTACAAAAGCTTGGTCTCATTCCTTCCGTTGCCAAGCAACCGCGCACAATCAAGTACATGTACTGCATGCACTTTACGAGGGAATGCGCCCCAATCGCGCCATGCCCGCGCGATTTTTCGAGCGCGGTTTCCCGCCTCCACTTAGTACACAAAGCCGCTCTGTCTATTCGTGTGGCGCAGTCGTCACATGAATAGATAGAGCGTCTCTGTGTGCGTATGTGAAGGGGGAAAACGAGTGTGCCCGGGCTCGAAATCGCAGCACTAGTGCGCGGGAGTCTATTTCTTTATAAGTTTATAGTGGCGATTATACAATGTCCTGCGAAGAGATCCAGTCTTACAAAAATCTGAAATTGAACGACTCACAATGTTTGCTTGTTCAATTTCGAAACGAACGAAAAAAGCCGATTCAAGTCGGCTTTCAAGCCTGGCTTAAGGATAAAAATATTAATAAGGAAGATATTATTAATAAGGAAGTAATTATTCATTGGCCACTTGAAATAGACATTGTGTGTGCAAAATCTATGGAAAGGAAATTAAAGAATCGGAAGGAGGACCAAGACAAGTGGCAGGATTTACCAGTAAAGATAATTTCTTTTGGAGGTAGGTATACTTTTTTCTACTTATTTTACACAATAGAATAACAACCAAACTTTTAAAGTTAAGAGGTTAGGTTTTAATTAACTAAAGATTTGTCAAAATTATTTTTGTAAAAATCAAAATATAAAAAAGCATGATTATAACATCACAAGGTGATTTTTCCTCAATTCTCGGACAAGCCTAAATAAAATCTCACTCGCTATTCACATTATATCTCACTCACTCTTATTCCCGTTTTATTCACATTCTCATCACTTTATAATATACGATACTCTTATTACTTTGTTTAAAATTTTATAGAATGGACAGAAATGTGTCATCAAGCAAAGAATATCGAGAAATTTGGTGTGGCAAATGTAGATCGCAAGCAGAGACATACTTTTCTAAAGAAAAACGTTAATGAAAATAATAAAAGCGATAGCAATAACTCTGACACTAATTCAGATGAGGATGAGCAAAATAGCGACAAGAATGAAAAGGTTATATATAAAAAATATTTCTACATTTACATTTGATGACAATTTATAAAATAAAATCGATAAAATGTGTACATTTATTAGATGCAGCGTTTTCTTATTTAGTTTTTCTTTTTTTAGTTTAAATATAGTAAAATAAAATTAAACAATAAAATTAGTCAGTCAACTTCAGGACCAGCTCCCAAAAAGAGTAAGATGGCCAGCAGCAGAAGCACTCAAAGAGATAATAAACAAAATATGAATACCACAGTCCTATCACAAATTGAGAACGTTATTCAGGAAAAAGAAAATGTGGTCAGTAGATCAATAAATTTTTTAATATAAAATTTTAATTATTAATTAGAATATTTAGCACATTTTATGACAACAGTTCTGTTATTACATTACAGGCTGAAATTATTGATAGTGATGAAGACAGTGATAATAAGTACCAGTTTCACAAGTTGTCAAAACAACAGTTAAACTACAAAGTACTTATTTTGGAGGAGGAGAATAAAAAGCTGCGACTTGATAATGCCCGATTAAGAACACTTCGATGTGTAAATGAAGGTAAGTGCGTTTCTTTTGAAAAGCGAACACTTGCTACGCTCACAATAATATCACTGATATAATTTTCGTTTACAGATTTAGGGCAAATTAATCAGCTCTCCTCAAATATACTAAAAAATCTTGAACGTCTACAAAAGAAGTCTTTACCACCATTAGCTATGCCAGACAAATACCATGATTATCATCATTGCAGCAATGACAATACAAATAGCAGTAAGAGCGAGATGAGAAAAAGCAGGAAGAAGGATGCATTATCAGTACCAACTACGAATGTCACAAAAACAGCTGTATGTTGTTTACTGCTTTTTACTAATAAGTTATGAAAACATTTGTATGGTTAATTGTAAGCGTATTAATAGATAAGATAATCCGATTCCTGCTTACTTATATATTTCAATGATTGCGCAAGGTGTGATTAACTTAATTGTAGAAAAAAGTAAAAATAATTTAATTACTCTGCACACCGCCCTTACAAAATTTTATTCCTTATACTTTATTTTGCAGCATCCTTCAGCATCAACGTATACAGTAACAAATGATTATACAAGTAATGATCACAATAATGTTCAACCCGAAGAGAATTATCAAGTTTGTATAACTAAAGATTAATCTTTCTTTTTACAAATAGCTATAGGATAACAATTAGAAATATTTAAATAAATAATAGTAAAATAAACTAAATACATTTTAATTATTTTTAATAATTAGACTGCAACACTGACACAATCTGATGCAACGGATAGACAACCTGACAGACAAGAGGAGGATCATCATCAAGATCGTGAAAATAACGACCCAATAACTACGAAAGTTGAAGAAGCAGTACTTACGAAAGCAGTAAGAAACCTAATTACATTGTATACTACACATAATATACAGTTAAATGTCTTACATAATTGTCGAAATAAATTATGAACTATAAATTATGACTAAAATCTGATTTGCTTGAAAATTCAAGTATAAATTTTTATTGATATTTTTCACCGTTTATGTTTTTAGGATGAATTAAATATTGGTGGACGAATAATTGATAAAAGAAAAGTCGTAAGGATTGAAAAATCTAAGGGAGTTTCATACTTTATAACTACTCTCATGGGAATTGTTTTCACTAAGGAAGAAATGGGGACATGTAGCTTGACAGGCGAAACAAGCAATTTTCAAAAGAATAAATGTGATTTGGCACCAATAGAGAAGAAACAGTTGGATCCTGCTGTTAGGGATGCTCTCATCGGTAACTTATTCTTAATTACAATAATGAATTTTTTTCAGTTTTACCTTTAAGTATACTCAATATCAAGAGACACGGTAGTGTCTCGCGCCAAGTACACGCGGAGCGAGACCAACCGTGACTCTTTTACGCGACGCGACGATTTGCAAGTACTCGAGATGTTGAGATCTCGATAACGAGTGAACGGATCAAGTTCTAAATAGGCTTGATCGATAGCTTGGGGTCGATTTGGGGGGGGGGTCCGTTCTTTTCATTTTTCCGCTACGTGCCCTACGAGCGGAGATATTGCGAGCAAAAGTCGAAATGTGAAAATTTTATATTAAGATACTTCTCCTCCTAACGCCGATTGTATATATATCACGTGATCAGAGATCACGTGATCAGAGAAAACGTCACTTTCACTTTTTCGCCACTGGCGGTGGCGGTGCTAGTATCGCCAGTTTCGATATTGTGCGCGCATTATTATCGTTCTAGTAGGTAAATTATTATAGGTCGATAGACTTATCGGTCAGGAGGAAGATTTTTATATTTAAGTAAATTAGGTACCGTGTCTCTTGATCAAATAATCTTGATAATAAATAATATTATCATAATATTATTATATATATTATTATTATTATCAACCCAGCGAATAAATCCATCGAGTCGATATACAGGTTACCGACGACGAGGTCCAGATAGTGCGCTCCGTAGTTTTCGGTGTCTAGGTGTATTAATACTTTGAATTCGATGCTACGTGTCTCAGGTTGTCGACGACGAGGTCCAGGTAGTGCGCTCCGTAGTTTTCGGTGTCTAGGTGTATTAATACTTTGAATTCGATGTCTACGTGTCCCAGGTTGCCGATGACGACGTCCAGATAATGCGCTCCGTAGTTTTCGGTATCTAGGTGTATTAATACTTTGAATTCGATGTCTACGTGTCTCAGATTGCCGACAACGAGGTCCAGATAGTGCGCTTCGTAGTTTTCGGTGTCTAGGTGTATTAATACTTTGAATTCGATGTCTACGTGTCCCAGGTTGCCGATGACGAGGTCCAGATAGTGCGCTCCGTAGTTTTCGACGTCTAGGTGTATTAATACTTTGAATTTGATGTCTGCGTATCCCAGGTTGCTGATGACGAGGTCCAGATAGTGCGCTCCGTAGTTTTCGACGTCTAGGTGTATTAATACTTTGAATTCGATGTCTACGTGTCCCAGGTTGCCGATGACGAGGTCCAAATAGTGCGCTTCGTAGTTTTCGGTGTCTAGGTGTATTAATACTTTGAATTCGATGTCTACGTGTCCCAGGTTGCCGATGACGACGTCCAGATAATGCGCTCCGTAGTTTTCGGTATCTAGGTGTATTAATACCTTGAATTCAATGTCTACTTGTCCCAGGTTGCCGACAACGAGGTCCAGATAGTGCGCTCCGTAGTTTTTCGACGTCTAGGTGTATTAATACTTTGAATTTGATGTCTGCGTATCCCAGGTTGCCGATGACGACGTCCAGATAATGCGCTTCGTAGTTTTTGGTGTCTAGGTGTATTAATACCTTGAATTCGATGTCTACGTGTCCCAGGTTGCCGATGACAACGTCCAGATAGTGCGCTCCGTAGTTTTCGGTGTCTAGGTGTATTAATACCTTGAATTCGATGTCTACGTGTCCCAGGTTGCCGATGATGACGTCCAGATAATGCGCTCCGTAGTTTTCGGTGTCTAGGTGTATTAATACTTTGAATTCGATGTCTACGTGTCCCAGGTTGCCGACGACAAAAAACTATAGCGCGAACTTGACGCGGGACACTACCGTGTTATAGGTTATGTATGTGACTGTGACAGCTGGTGACAGCGCGCTAAACGCACTGTCTGCACTGCGCGCAGTACACACACACGTATACATCGAAACTGGCGATTCTAGCAGCACCGCCAGTGTCGAAAAAGTGAAAAGGACACGATTCCAGCCAATGAAATGATAGCATGGCATGAGTGATGAGTAGACGACGTATCTTAATAAAAAAATTTTCACATTTGGACTTTGCGTCGCAATATCTCCGCTCGTAGGGCACGTAGCGGAATATTATAAGAGCAAAATTTCCGAGAGAAGCAACGTGTTGGAGAGAAGCCACATGTTGAAGATTACGGTTCATTAAAAAGCTACAAATACTATTGATTTCTTATATTAGAAGATAAGTTATATTAGAAGATAAGTTATAAAGTTAAATCGTTGTATTAACAAAGATTTGTGCGTAAAAATCGAGTTTATGTAAAGAAACATAGATATCAAGGATGATACTACGTCTTAAATTTAAACGAAATTAAGAAAACAAAGGTAAGAAAAAGAGGTAAATTTTATTTTTCAAAAAGGTAAAAAAAGGCGCCAAGTACACGCATGATTACCTCGGAAAAACTAAGTAGTAGTATTATTAATTTTAAATTAATAAAATCCAAGTGGTACTTAATGTGTTTATATTATTAGCATTATTCAAGCTAGATTACGATTATGTCTTGTATCGCAAAATATATACGGCTTATAGAGCTTTACAATCTGTACATACTGTTTGTAAGATATTATTAAAAACTTCAGATTAAGATGCGTAACACTACAAAAAGGCGTGATATCTGTACAAAATTACCTTTTTAAAAAAAAAGGTAAAAAAAGGCGCCAAGTACACGCATAGTAGTGTATATGTATTATGTTTTTACCTCGAAAAAAACAAAGTGGTAGTATTATACCTCCAAATAGCTTTACCCTGTACATGCTGTTTATAAAATGCGTAATACTACAAAAAGGCGTGATATCCGTACAAAATTACCTTTCTTAAAAAAAGGTTAAAAAAGGACGCCAAGTACACGCATAGTAGTGTATATGTTGTTACCTCGAAAAAAAAAGAAAGTGGTAGTATTATACCTCGAAAAAACCTAAGTAACAAGTGGTAGACGTAATCTTTGTATCTCGAAAAATCTCGAAAAAATCTAAGCACTAGTATTTTTATTTCCAAAAAATTATAACCGAAGTGATACACATCACAAAATTATGTTACCTTATCAAAAAAGAGTCGCGCTTTAAGTGATTTATTACAATTACAAAAAAGAAATGATATCTCTGTAAATTACAGCGCCAATTACAGAGAGAACATATATATTGCCTCAAAAAATAATTGTTGCACTACTTTGAAAAATCTTTACATTGTGTTAATTAGAAAAAGAATGTATGATAACAATTTTATAAGATTAAAAAATTTTATTTAAATTTAACAAGGGAATACAAGATATTTAAATACAAAGTTTACATGTGTATTTTTTAGTGGTCACAAAGAATTACAGAGGTAACAGTACAAAATAAAAATATTTTATTAAAATATTTAATCCAACGAGAGAATACAAGGTATTTAAATACAAAGTTTATATATGTTTTTTTCAATAGAATAAAAGATTTAATCACAAAGAATTACAGAGGTAACAGTACAAAATAAAAATATTTTATTAAAATACATAAATTTTTCTTGTAAAAAAACTTGGCGCTGCTAGACCTCGAAATTGTAAATAAATAAATAAACTTATCCCGTACTTAATTACAAGCCGTATTATTCGCCGTCGTCACACACACCCATATCACTCGCTCGCACATACACACCACGCTGATAATCATTTACTTTACTTCTGTCGCATTCTTCTCTGAATTATTTTTATTTATTGTCCTTATTTATTTACAATTTCGAGGTCTAGCAGCGCCAAGTTTTTTTACAAGAAAAATTTATGTATTTTAATAAAATATTTTTATTTTGTACTGTTACCTCTGTAATTCTTTGTGATTAAATCTTTTATTCTATTGAAAAAAACATATATAAACTTTGTATTTAAATACCTTGTATTCTCTCGTTGGATTAAATATTTTAATAAAATATTTTTATTTTGTACTGTTACCTCTGTAATTCTTTGTGACCACTAAAAAATACACATGTAAACTTTGTATTTAAATATCTTGTATTCCCTTGTTAAATTTAAATAAAATTTTTTAATCTTATAAAATTGTTATCATACATTCTTTTTCTAATTAACACAATGTAAAGATTTTTCAAAGTAGTGCAACAATTATTTTTTGAGGCAATATATATGTTCTCTCTGTAATTGGCGCTGTAATTTACAGAGATATCATTTCTTTTTTGTAATTGTAATAAATCACTTAAAGCGCGACTCTTTTTTGATAAGGTAACATAATTTTGTGATGTGTATCACTTCGGTTATAATTTTTTGGAAATAAAAATACTAGTGCTTAGATTTTTTTCGAGATTTTTCGAGATACAAAGATTACGTCTACCACTTGTTACTTAGGTTTTTTCGAGGTATAATACTACCACTTTCTTTTTTTTTCGAGGTAACAACATATACACTACTATGCGTGTACTTGGCGCCTTTTTTTACCTTTTTTTAAGAAAGGTAATTTTGTACGGATATCACGCCTTTTTGTAGTATTACGCATTTTATAAACAGCATGTACAGGGTAAAGCTATTTGGAGGTATAATACTACCACTTTGTTTTTTTCGAGGTAAAAACATAATACATATACACTACTATGCGTGTACTTGGCGCCTTTTTTTACCTTTTTTTTTAAATATAATTAACGTGCAGAAACTCTCTCTTTCAGAATATGTGAAGCATGAATTTAAAGTAAACGAGGATGACAAAGCACAACTTAATAAAATTAAAACTGCTATAAAAAGCAAACTTAACAATGAAGCAACTAAACGGAAAAATCAATTAATAAAACAGCAAAAGGCAGCGACTTCACAACCGTAATGTAAAACAGTAATGTAGTAAACTACTACACTAAATAAATGTCTTTCTTACGTAATTAAAAGATTAATTGAAATTACAGATTTTATTTTTCATTTAAACCTATAATTAATATAAATTATGAATTATTTAGCTAAGCTAACTATATTAATAAAATATTAATAATTATATATACATACATATATAATATATAATTATCAATATTCATGAAATACTGAGAATTATAGATAAATACTAGCTGCCAGTAATTAATTACTGTAGCTAGTATTTATCTATAATTCTCAGTATTTCATCAATACTAGTAATTTTATCAAGTACTTCTATCAGTGATTTGGACGAAGTACTAGCCAAAAAATTACTGAAATACTGCCAGTACTTAATCACAGTATTTTCCCCAATGATTCGCAGTATTACATTTCTATAAGGGAGGGATTGGAAAGTTTCGTCATGAATTCCATTGAATACTATTGATTCCGTTAACGAAATGAATACCATTGAATGTCAAACTGGGAATTAAAAATTTCCGTATTGAATTCCATTGAATTCCGTCTATTCTGACAATAAAATGAATACCATTGAATTCGCGGCGCCGTCGCTCGTCGTCGTTCGCGCGTCGACGGATCCCTCGGCCGTCGCGCGTCGACGGGTCCCTCGGCCGTTGCGTCGTCGCCGACGCGCGGCGACGCGACGGCGACGGCGACGGCGATGATTTGCTCGCGAGGGTCGCGGGTCCGCACTGGGCCCCCGGCGAGGTAGCGTCATCGGACGCCACCCCGGACACCTCCGCCACTTCCATGTTCATTGCCATTTAACATGCCAGCTGTAAACATTCGCGAATAACGACGATAAACACGACGCATACGGTTTCCCCGTCGTTCCTCCGGACTCCCCGGAGTTCGGCGCGACTCGCTTACGCGAAGGCCACTTGATTGCACACGATCGTGGACGACGGAAGGCGCGCGGTGCGAGCGGCAACGCGGGCTTGCGCGACGAGAGGGTTCGGCTCGCGCCCGCTACGCGGCGCAATTAAGGTTCAACATCGACCTCTATATCTAGGGCAGCTCGGCAGGGTTTCTAAAGCGTTCTCAAGTTTGCTCGTGGCGGACAGCTGACCGCTACAGCCTATAAGTTTTTTGTCAATCAGCTATATTCGGGATAAACTGCGTATAGTTTTATTCTTTGCTCTCTAAATTTTCCTATACTATCTTGAAATCTTTTGCATATTATGATTATATCCTAGCTGTGCAAGGTTAGTATGGTATTTACTTCATTCGTGTATACTTATATTTTCGAGAAAAATTTTCTGCGTGTAGGATTGGATGGAATTAAAAATTTCTTTTTTGGATTCCATGGGATTGGACCATCTCATTTCGAATCCCATCTAATTTCATCTAATTCCGCCAAAAAAGGGATTCAAAGGTATTAAAAAATTTTAATATCTTTTAATCCTTTTGCGTTTGCTGGGCCGTTTACCGGCCTACGTGCCGTGCGCTAGTCTGTCGCTCACATACCAAGCCACGAGTTGGATGTGCTAATAAAAAGTATTCTCTTAGTTAACATACGAAATCCTATTTACTGAGTTTTTTCCTTGACTCCTTCTCTCAGCAGCGAAATACAATCGGTGAACCTTAACAACTGTTTTGAATATAAAGCACACTTCCCTTATGGAAAAATACACTCAACTTTTGGTGTTAACCGTTAAAAAAACACCGTAGAAAAACCCTTAAAGTTGGGTGTGATTTCGGACCGCCAATTGAAGGTTAACCATCATTTGAAGGTTAATCTTCAATTGGCGGTTCGAAATCACACCCAACTTTAAGGGTTTTTCTTTAGATGATGGTTAACCTTTAAGTGATAGTTAACCTTCAATTAATGGTTAATCCTTAAAAATGACGGTATAAAATATAAACCCTCAAATGAAAGTAATAAATATGGCGTCCCAATGAGAATCTCTTAAGGACTCCGCTCGTTGAACCGGACTCCTCGCCTCGATCCTCCCTCTCGGACGCTAGCTGCCGCAGCTCTCCATGGTCATTCGACTCTCGTTCGGTTGGTCTCCAGAACACGCGCCGCAACGATCAATCCGTCAAGAAAGAGGTAACGGACCCGACACGTTTGAAGAAACGCAAGCAAGTGCGGCTATGACACCTTACAAGTGAGAAAAGAGGCGGGGGCTCTTTGAGAGTGGCGACTCGCGCGTCGCGCCATCTAATGTGAAACGATCGGGCGTTGTAAAACGCGAAAAAAATTCGAGCGCAATATCTGAACAAATTATTTAATTTTTAATAAGTTTAATTATTAATATTTATTTACATAATTAAACTTATTTTTTATTTTGCTAAATGTAAATACAAATATCTTATTGTATAAATATTTAATATTAATAATTTAATTAGTTGCTTAATTTAACTTCTTGTTTAATAAATGAGCGGATGTAGTACTGAAAATGTACCTATTATATAATATTTTAGTTTTCAAAATGGTCAAATTACAAACAGGAATTTTGTTGTGACTTTTACAGTTATAAAGTAACTATTTAATGGAAATGGAAGCCTAAAAAAATTAATATTGTAACGCAATTATTATAATGCTTAAATCATAAAATATTTACATTATCCATGTCTGCTAATACAATATAATATTTTATTTTTATTTTTATTTATTTTTATTGGGCTCAATACAGGCCTGGGTCCAAAATCTAATGAGATCGTCTATTGGCCCCCCTCAAACCTTTCAACTTTTATCTGAAACACTTTTTCAATAAACCAAGCCGTCAATTGACACTTAACGAAGATTAACACAATAACATTTAACCCTTGTTTGCCACACTGGGATCAAATCAACCCCACGACTATATATTCCCTTAATTTTAAGTACAGAAACCTATGGGGAGCGGGTCTATAGCGACATCTGTCCCAAAAAAAAGAAAAAAAAAGATGTAAAAACAGCCATTTTTTCATTTGTTGGGGGCTATTTTAATTTTTTTATCATACATAATTTTAATTTTTGGCTATATAACCTACATAACTTTTAAAAGTAAGCTTTTAAGAAGTTCTAAAAAAATTGGCAAGTTAAAATATTGAATAGCTTATTTGTTATAACAATTTTTGTCGCTGGGGTAGATTCCACCCCAATGTGGCAAGTACGTGACGTCTACAGAAGTGTGGCAAGTAAGGGTTAAACGACACCCAACGATAAAGGGATCATGGCGACACTGATTAAATTGACATGGAACATTAAAGGTAAACACCCTGTTAACACCGAACCAACATCCAACGAGGATTAATCTCTAACCTACACTAAACATTGAGGCTTAATCCCCAACCTACACTTATCATTAAGAATAAACTCTTAATATACACTCATCATTAAGGATTAAACCCACAACTTACCTAAACCTTAATGGTCAACACTCAATCTACACTTAAATTTAAGTGTTGACACTTAACTTTGATGACAAACACTAAACTTACGCCCAAATTTGAGTGTTAACTTAATGTTAACACTCAAATTGGGTGTCAACCATCAAAGTTGAGTGTACTTTTTCATAAGGGTTGCTAATGTTTTTACATTTATTATTCAAGTCTTAACTTTTATTTTGATAGATAATCGAAACAGGTAATATTTCAAAATGCGGCGTAACTGATTTAATAATTTATCTATGTTTTCTTCTAAGAAGAAGAAAACACTGCCTATTATTGATGTTACGTCCTGCGAACTCCATGATTTCCCTTTTCCGCTTAAATTCTTCTGCGCTCAGGATAGCCGTTAAGATTAGGATAAGGTAAACTAAGCAGGGACGGTTGTCGATTGACGAGTGAGCTTTGATCCTTGCACATTCCTTTTCCTTTTTTATAGGTAAAGTATCTGTTTACCTAGGCGCTTAAACGCAACCTTTCAGATGACGAATTACTGACAGACGGGGCATACGTGACTGGATTTTCATCGACCTTGTCAGGGCTAAAACTGAAAGAATGTAAACCTGGCGACACGACGCGCCAAATGGGCCTTAATTGGTTGATGAAGATCTTTATTGCATCAAGGTTCCAAAATGCACGTACGATGTTTCCGACAAGCGGAAACAAAGCCTGAGACGTGTCAGTAAATATACGTGGCGGAGGTTTTTTGCTTGCATTTAAGATTAAGAGGTGTGCATCGTCCGTCAACACAAAAACAGGGCCGCGAGATAAAAAAGAAACCCTAATAAAGGAAAAACCAGCGATAACCGAAAAACAAGTGAGTCACTGGAGGAAGCGATGGGTTGCACCCCCAATAAGACAGTGGGGGCCTTATGAGAAGACTCGCCAATGAACGGTCGGAAAAATCGACAACCGTCTCTGGCTTTCTAGGATAGGTGAAAATTTAAGAATCCACCTCTCGGGTAAAGACATCCCGCCAACGAGAAATCCTTTAAACAAAAAATTAGAAGCATCTCTCCACACACACACAACCCGGAGTTCCCCAAATGAAAACCTGACACATCCCACACGAAATTCATCCCTTCCATCCCTTTAACTTTCCTATATAAATTGCGACATCACAGGGCTCGCTCTCAGAACTATTCTCAGTCTCCCAAGCTTTGGCTTACGTATTGTTCGGTATTATAATCGTGATCTCGCTCGTTTCAAGTCACGATTTCAAGTTTAAAGTCAGTGGAAGAGATCCGACCAAACATCCGACTCACCCACCGACCAGACCAACGCCTCATTCTAGGAGAAAATCAACCACTAAGAACTCATCAAGTAGTAAGTCTCGTAACTCCTTATTCCTATTCTTTTTTCGTCTTAACGTCCCCTTTATCAAGTGGTCTGTCAATTGTTGGATCCCCGGGAGTTTATTGTGACGAGTCTACTAGCATCGTGGCTTTTGGGTCGATCGGTGTAGGTATTGAGTTCGCGGCGGTCGTTGGCGTTGTTGTGGGTCTGGCTGACTCGTCGGCTTTTGACTCCCGGCGTCTTCGTTGCTGTCGCGGACTCAGCTGGTCTACTGACATCCTGAGCCCGTGGTAGATTGTTGTCGTGGGTTTGGGTCAGTCGGTGTAGGCATTGGGTTCCCGGCGATCGTTGGCGTTGTCGCGGGTCTGGCTGACTTGTCGGCCTTTGACCCCGCCGTCTTCGTCGCTGTTGCGGGCCCGGCTGGTTCACCGACCCCTTGGACCTATAACGCTTTTGTATGCTTCCGACCGGGTCTGAGAGAGATCGACCACTGAATAAATAAAATAATTTTAGTGGACCCGAAAGTTCCATCCCTTCAAGGACAAAATCTCCGAACAATTAAGCGAAAGAGAAATCGACGGAACAAGCGGGCGCGAAGAAAGCTTGACTTCCCTCAGGAGTCGGTCAACCCAGGTCCTCCGCGGCTCCCCACTCCACCGCCTCTACCGGCTTTCACGGAGGAGCCCGGTTGTTCACACCAGAGTCGCCCCGTTGTCGCGGTTTCTCGCCCCGTCATTTTGCCCTCTCGCCACGTTCCCGCACCTTATCGCCCAGTATGTCGCGTGGCCCCTTTTCGCGTGGTCCCCGTTAACCGCGATCCTGCCCCCCTATTAGAACCTCCCAACTCCCCCTCCTCTTCCCGAAGTTCGTCCCCGACCCCCTCGACCGCCTCCACGGTTGACATTCTCGACCAAGAGGTCGATCCCGAGACCGTTACACTAGATTAACCTACGAACCTTGTTAGAATAAATTTAATTTATGTATATTTTAATCCTATATGTTTTCACAACAATAGACATATCATTACATCCGACTTATGATATTTGATTTAAATTAATAACACACACACACCCACACCTTACAAGCATGTCCGATATTTACACTATTAAATGTATTCATTTACTTTCCCTCGGATTCTTATTTATTGTTTACCTAACTCATAATTATTTCTGTTATACCAGATAACACTTTTTTGTCAAATACATACAAACTTTATATCAGATAATACCTTTTTATGTCGAATAAGAATAAATAGTTATGTTAATGATATCTCCGTTTATTCATTAAAATAAGACCTCACACCTAGTATTATCGCTCTCACTCGAAATTGCACGAGGTCCGATCCTAAGTTAAAGGGATTAAATTCCCTGACTCGACAGAGGACCAACGATCGCACCGCTCACGGAGGACGTCCTAGCGTTCTTACGGACGTTGACTCTTCCTGAGCCATAAAAGTGCGTTCGGCTCGCCCCACGCGCCTTAGAGCGTGTACCTGCGAGCGACATTTGTAAGTATCTGGTTGCGTCCTTCCTTACCCCTACCCCTCTGGTTAGCCTTTCCTTCGCTTCCCAGTTTTTTTTATTCAAATCCTGGGGTTGGACGTAACATTGAATTATGGAGAAAGTAAAAATCTTATACCTCTTTCTTATTTATTTTAAAAAACCCTGAATGTCTAATGAAACTGTCACAAGTATGGAACAATTTTTTAAGTAAAGTCTCTTTCTATATTGCAATCAATTTCGTGTTGTAGCGTGTTGAAAGTCATGATGAATGTTTTACTTGTCAAACGGAATACTGTCGCTAATCTCGCAAGATGTCTTATAGAAATTTATTAGGCTCAGCAGAACGAATATTCGAGAAGAGCATTTAAAATTTGATAACAACTCTATTATAATTAATACTTATTTTAATTCCTCTTGATCTCGTACAAATTTTTATAGCTTTTAAACTGATTGTACATACAACCCAGGTAACAGAATAACGTCTAAAGACGTACGTCTTAATGACGTCTAGAGAGTCATTTGACGTCACTCTGCTACCTGGGCAATTTCAACTTTCTCAAAATGGCGATTCTTGATATTACGTAGATTTCCTTACTCTCGGCCATATAACATCCGACGAATAACAAAATCGATCAGAGTAATCTATCGAAGAATTCGTGACTTAGCTACTCTCGCGCACCTATAATCGGCGTAAATCAGGTTATCATGATTTTGCAAAATGTAATAACCATTTTATCGCTTTCACGTATAGAGCTACATATACTGCGCTCAGTGATAAATCTGTTTTTTATGTAACTATAAAGAAAACTTTAACATTGCAATATGCGATCTTGTTTAGAAGCATAGCAAAAATGAATTTATATTAACAAGTTGTTAATTAAAAATTGTTAATTAAAAATATTAAATGTATTTTTGTTATAATGCACATGCTGTTGGTGATTATATTATGACTATTATATTATAATTATAAGTATAATTATATTATACAGTAATCAATACATTTATCGGTAAAATTTCTAAAAAATTCGTAATTTTATTAATGTGAATGAATTAATGAATGAATTAATATAATGTATCGATAAAATAGAACATATTTATAAACGGCGTCACTATAAAATAACACGCAATGACAAAGATATTCTTTGACGAATAAAATGTCAATATATGTATAGGTATATGTATATCAACACACACCCGCACGCATGCACATACGCACACGTACAAACAGATAATCTTGAAAAATGTAGTTTTTTAATCGCTGCTGATATTGTATGGTATTAAAAGAATTATAGATTAGATATTTCATAAATCATATTATCTTTTTAAGAAAAATCAGCATATTATTAGCCTTTTAAGGCTTTATTAGCCTTTTATTATTAGCCTTTTAAGTCAATTTTAAGCTGTGTAATATGATTCATTTGTTTTCATATTGAAGTGACATGTTTTGGATCTCAAAATAAGAATATTTCTTTGAAAATGAAGTAAAAATGTAAAATACATAATTTATTTACATAATAATTTTATTATTTTATGATATTTTACGAATAACGCTACGAATACTTTTGAAAACTAATAGTCGACTTGTCATCGAGATATTTTGTCCGAAAAATCTTTTTTATGAGTTTATATCAATTGTGACAGGAAAATTAAAATCCCTTTTCTCGACATCGGCACTCGATGTTTAAAACTCTTCCCCTCGACATCGATGCTTGACGAAATTACCGACTACGTTGCCCGCGCTGCACGAGCGCTGCTATCTCTCTAAAAGGGGGTGAGCGCGCGGTAGCGGAACTGCGATATCTCGAGGACTCTCCCGTCGATCTTCGACGAGATCGGTCCTGCGTGCGTAAGCGATCAGCTGTCTGCCGGTTTTCGGTCAGTGCGTGCGTAAGCGATTTCGCCATATATCGTCAACGTTGTATTTAAGTGGACGGCACTTGTCAGCGTTGTGTTTAAGTGGACGGCACTCGTCTAGATATTGTCAGCGTTATATTTGAGTGGACGGCACTCGCCTAGATATTGTCAACGAGCTGTGTGGTCCGTTTTGTGACAAACAGCGATACGACTGTAACGTAAGTTCAATATACTGCTTATCTCTCTACTTTTCTTTCTGACTCTCGCAAAATTCCTTGGGTCTTCCGACGGAACTCCCCTTGTATTGTTTCATGTTTAGAATAAACTGCTAGCCGACCGCGGCATATCAAAAGAATCGAGTACGAGTTTGTTAGTTCTTATAAACTAACTGGCGCCCAACTAATAAAGTCACTGTCGTAATTATTCAGAGCCCTGGCAGCCCTTGACCCAGGCCGCGCCAGGTGTCGGTATTATTCGTCAATTTGTCAAAAGAATAACGCCGGTCTCATTTGGCGCCCAACGTGGGGCGACGTCGGCAAATTTTGTCAATTGTAAATTATTTGATAATTGTAAATTATTTGATAATTGTAAATTATAATTATACTGGCCATTGTAAAATACTGGCAATGGTAAAAGACTTGTAAGAATCTTGATAATTGTAAATTTTGTTAATTGTGGAATTTTAATAATTATAAAACTTTGTGAGCAACTCAGGAGACTGAGATCCGAAGGAATTTATTTGTAAAGTCGAGCATGACGAGAAGCTGTTCGGATTGTAATAGTTCAGAGAACAATAGTTGCGGAATTCGCTTGCGTGCGACTGAATAAGAAATATAAACATCGAGAATCCTTGACAACACCGGCCGCTCTATCTCGTCACGTTCGACTCTCTTTCACTTAATGCTTGAATAATATTCTACAGCGCTTTCAATTTCGCCTATCGCTTATCGCTTCTGCGTTATTTTCAAATTTTCTGTGGCAATAACATATTTCGCCTATCGCTTACCGCTTCTGCGTTATTTGATCAATCGTTAACTGATTTGAATAATATTTCGCAACGCTTTCAAAGTTTCTTGTATAACAATAATTTATTTTGCTTGTTGCTTATTGCTTGTGTGTTATTTATTATTTGTTAATTGAATTATTATTCATCTGTCACCTGAATTATTTAATTGCTATTTGAATGTGTGTTATTTATTATTTGTTAATTAATTTATTATCTATCTGTCACCTGAATTATTATGTGCTTATTTATTTATTGTAATTTTGCGTTATTACCTACTCGCTTATTTAATTTAATTAAATTGTGAATCTTGGCCCGATTATAAACGTAAATTCGAAATATTGATAAAGTCTTGGCAAGACAAATCGCTGAGGAGTAAGTCCGGAAAACTGTAAACACGATAATTACATGTGTCAATAACGATGTCGGGATTCGGTAATTTATTCTGTACGCGTTCGGTCAACGGATTTATATCGCTATGAAGTGTTGACGGGGCACATACTTATGAGTTGTTATTGAAAGTCGACGGCATTCCGGTGGCTTGAGTTTGTCTCAGTCACTGACTGATAATAAATATTACATGTTGTTATCGAAAGTCGACGACATAGCGCGAGTTAGTAAAATAAATTGTCAAATTAAGCATTGGCATAATTATCGAATAATTAAACCGAAACACATAATTATTGTCAGATAGGGCCCTAGCAAGATTAACGTAGTTTAACGCCATGACGTCTATGTTTATTTCGCCACCTAAACGAACGACCAGAGCCGGAGCGAAATTAATAGAAACGAGTAATAAAAAACCGTCAAATGACCAGAGTTCACAAATGTCGCTCAATAAAACGTTTCCAGGGGGGGACGCGTCGAACGTAGACTTACAGATCGGGCCCATCCCGTCGCAAACCATCGAGGACGCGGGGGTGGAGAGCTCGCTCGCCGCTCGAGACTCGAACATGGCCGCTTTGACACAGCGAGCCATTGGTGCCATTCCCAAAATCATTCGGGGGGGTACGCCAGTAGGTAAAGGAAGAGGTTCGCGAGGGCCGACCCCGACATTTAACGAGAATCCGCGTTGGCAATCATTAGAAATGACGCTCGGGACTGTGGCGACGAGACTAGACCATCTTGATATAAAATATGCACGCGTCGAGACTCTCGAAAATAAAATAGACCTGCTTTTGCAAAAATTAAATATGTTGGGTAATGAAGCGCCGTCCAACTTAGCGTCTAGAAGGGAAAGCGCGGCGCGTGGAATAACAGCGAATAACGAGACAACTAATTCCGCGTACACTAGCGACGAAGAAGACAACGAAGTAGAAGTTAGTCAGATCAATACCGAGTCGTCAAAAACGGCCGGAAATAGGCAACAAAGTAACCTAATCGACATAAATAAAAGATACAGATGTTATATCAAAACGTACGTGGGCCACCGCGAGAAAGACCGGTGAGCCCCCCGGGAGCTTTCGTACCGTATCGTCGAGGAGAGCGGACAGAGAAAATCAGTACGCGTAGAATCGTCGAACGGCTCACGGAACATTGACAAAGAGACACAACGGGCAAATCAAAATACGCGAGAAATAGTGTACGGAACCGAGCTATTTGGTAATAACAATAGCATGTTAATTAATAACCCGCAAGCTGCGTCATACCCTCGCCGTGTAAATTTCGGGCAGAAAACCTAATAAATGACAGTCACCGAAATTCGCAATTTATGAATACGGAACGGGGCAATCGACGAGCTAATAGATTCATAGTCGCGGAGATAACCCCCGAAGGTGAACTAGTAATCAAGAAAATGTAACTGACGAGGAATATCGTCAAATGCGAAATAGATTCGAAACAGAACATAGCGAGACCCGTGCGCCTGACTTCAGATCCTGGCGCGAACAACGATCGCCATCGATTAGGAGGGGAGTTCTATCGTGGCGTAGTAGCGAATCGGACGATTAGCGACGTTGATACTCGAGGAGCTGACGGTTATCAACATGCGCGAGTTCAAAGGAACGCCTCGTCAACAACTCGGTGCGGTGGTAGGGAAATAATTCGCCCGCGTACGACCGCGAACTTGAATCGGCCATGAAAATCGGCCGTATTGTCAGAAATTGGAATCTCACGTTTCCCAAACAGAAAAAGATCCGGAACAATTTTTATTAATTTTGAAAGATCAGCTGAGCGTGAGCGGAATAAAGAAGGATTTGTTTGTTCCTTGCCTGTCGAGCGTCTTTGAGGGACCGTTATGGGCTTGGTATCTATTAAATAAACAACGTTGGCAAACGTGGAAGGATTTTTACGCGCGCTTTTCGTTTTCAATGGGCGGTGATTGAAGAGGACGACGGGGCACTCTTTCTGGAAGTCTGTAATTTAAAATTCGAAAAGGGGGAAACTCTAGCGGAGGTTTACTTGTCGAGCACGTCTCATTTTTGAAAGAATGCAGAGGTCCACCGTCATTTCGCGAACAGTTGAATGAACAAATTCTCGTCAAATTTAATCCAAGATTAACCTTCGAAGTCCTGAATCTGCCTATCCGCGATTATGACGAATTTCTGCACTACTTAAATGAGCGAAACTATCTATACAATCGTTCAGTCGAGGCTCAAAAGAGAGCGCGCGGAAAGATTCTCTAAATCGGATTTGGGGTGTTTACAGGACGACACGCGACGAGTCCGATACTCAGTCTATCGGGGGCGAAAGTAGCGACGAGAGTGCAACCGAGCTGAGGGCTATACAGACAAAACCGCGCGCGCAACGCTAAAAAGGAAAATAGTACGGCAAATAATACAAAAACGCTAAGTCAAGCAGAGGCTCGAAAAGAATATAGCGACCTTTAAGAAAGCCGCGAAATCGTCGACAGACGCTCCGAACGAACAATCACCGGCTCCTCAAGCAAAGCCTGCTCGAGACCTTACTAAAATATTTTGCTATAACTGCGGTGAAATGGGGACACACGGCGCGTTTTTGTATCGCGGAGCGGCAAGTCTTGTGTCATGTTGTCTAAATAAAGGCCACGTGAATAAGGATTGTCCAACGCGGTCGGGAAACGGGCAGGGCCGGCAGTAATCCCCCCTCGGGCTACCGCCCACAAAAGGCCCGATCGAGGGAGAGAAATCAAAATTTAACATAGAACAAATAAACTCCTTAGATAAACTAGAAACGCGTGCCGATACAACTACATCAAATCAGCCTCCCGGTTATAGTAGCTGACGTTAATCACGAGACAGTACAATTAGATCTATTAGAACGCTCTCAAGTGATCCGGAATGGTCCGAGGATGTAAATCGACCTGGAATTGGTCAATTCAGACGAACAACCCGCGGAAATTATTCAGTGTCAACGTTGACGACTAACGAGACATCAGACGTTGGGAACAGGGAAACAATTGAAAGTAAAACTAGGTCAGCAACTATCTGTGACAAAGATTGGTATGATGTAAAACGCGAACTCATAAGGCAAACAACCTGATAGGTTCGCGGATTGGAAAATCGAGAATGACGAGTTGTATTATCATAGACCAGACTACGCGAAAATGCTAATCGATGACGAACATTCCGTTGGAAAAGAGTAGTCAGACCAACTGAGGTTCTCGAATTCTGCGGGAAAACCCATGAAACTCCACAGGCAGGGCCACCTAGGTAGAGATAACACATACGACCGAATACGACAGAATTAACTACTGGCAAGGCATGTTCGCAGGGACGTAAAATCCTTTGTCGAGGACTGCGACGTGTGCATGAAAGTCAAGTTTAATCAGAGGCCACTAAAGGGACCTTTGACGACAAGACCTCTACTCACACCGTGGCGCAATTGTCAATCGATACGGTAGGGCCGTTACTCGTTCGAAGAAGGGGAATGTATACATAATTGTCGTGCAGGACCTTTATACGAAGTTTGTCGAACTATTCCCAATACGTAGCAAACCGGTAAAAATGTCGTTTAGAATCTTGGAGACGGTATTCGATAATGGGGAATTATTCCCGAGTCAATTATTACAGATAACGGTACCGAATACGTAAACAAAGACGTCAAAAGCATTTCTTACAGCTAAGAAAATAAATCACATCACTACCCCATTAGCGCACCCTCAAGCAAATCCGGTAGTAGAACGCGTCAATAGGACAATAAAACCAATGATCGCCCGCGTTCATAAAAGATAGTCAAAACGAAATGGGATAAAGATTTGTCAAAACTTCAACTCGCCTACAATACGGTACCACCATGCCGGTAGTAGAGTCACGCGTTCTACTTAAATTACGCGCGAGAGGCAAACATAAGCCAGCGGAGATGTTTCGTCGATGGTTAATGAGGAGATAACGGACGACCTGGTCAAAACACTGGGTTAAAAATTGAGTAAATTCGAGAATTACGACCTAGCAGTGGTCGAAAGCCAGTTGAAATCATACTCCGACCAAACGTCTTACCAAGGGCTAATTGTGAACCGAACGAAACGGTTTTTGGACTAAATATCGGCGCGGAAGTTTATTATCCGAATAAAAAATTAAGCAATTAAAGCCGGAGGGTACTCAGCTAAACTGGGCCACCGGTATCTTGGCCCAGCATTTGTAAAACGAATGATAGGGCCAATGATCTGTCGAACTGGCAGACAAAGCTGATAAAACCGTCGGCAAATACTATGTGTAACGGATTTTGAAAATTCCTCGGCGGAAGGTCTACGCAACTCTTAAACTTTGCAGGCCATTCGACAGGACTCATCTGTAATCGACCAGAAACATCATGGCCGGCGGAGACGACGAAATCACGTCGAGCCTGGAGGAGCTGCTCCAGCGAAAATTAGAGATCGAGGAGCAGGTCAAGGCCCCTTCAACGAAACCGCATCCTCAGCAAGGATCATCCCTTTCACACATCGTCGAAATGGAAAAGGAGTCGATAGACAACCGTAACGATCCTAGGGCATTGGTCGCCCCTTCGGTAGCCGTAATGTCAACTTCCACTGGCAAAAATGCTGTCCTTTGACGAGGTGCTGAAGGCACTCGGCGTTCTCGGAATTCCTGATGCCACGGGCGGGGAAAACGCCGTTGTATTTCGCCGATTGTAGAATAATCAGCGAAGGCAGCTCAAAGACCTCATTATAAACGGGCTAAACTCCTAGTCGAACGAATGCAATCAACTAAGGTGGATCGTGGCACTCAACCTTCGTCACCTCCGTAGGCAAAAAGCACGTCGCTGTATGCCGTCAACTGCACGCTCAAGGGAGCATCATTTTCAAAGATTGCACTGTCCTATCGTCCCGGACTCTGTCAGGTCTGCGGGGCCGATGGATTCGACACCGACGACTGCGTCTACCCACATGGGATAGAACACGAGCTCGCCCTCAACCGGTGCCCCGGATGCGCTACCGGACTTGTCCCTCTATTGCCCGGAATGCCCCGGACTGCACTATCCGCTACGGAGACATCGTCGACTGGTTGAGACTTAATTACGCAAACTGGCCTACAGCATTGATACCCAAAGACCACCAATATCTGGTAAACGAGGACACAGAGATCTGAAAAGGAGAGGTCAAGGCTAAATTCGACGACTCCACAGACTATCCAAACCGCGTACGCGCCTTCCTAATTCGGGAGAACGCCCTTTCCTGCGCACCGGTCGTCGCCAACCCCGCTGCACCATCGGCAAGAGAGTTGTCAATAGAAAAGAACCTCCTTGCGATTCAAGCGGTATGCACAAGAAAACGCTGGATGAGATCATGCGGAAAAGGCCGGAAATGCGAGACGCGGAGGAAATTCACGTCTTAGTACCCACCAAGTACAAGAAGAGGACGTAGGCTACCCTCCTCATGAAGACTTCGACGACCAATGTTAAATTTTGTTCTAAATATCTTGTCTTATATGTTCGCTTTTCAGAGTTTATTATTCACCGTAACTATTGACAAATCTAATTTTCGGTGAATCTAGCGAATTTAATTTAAGTAAGGTCGTCGAATCAAGTATAGATAAGTCTTCCGTTGTGTTCTTTCGTCTTACTTAGCAAATATGTATTACACGATTATAAAGCATTATAAAGCGTAATTAGGTTACCGCGACTTCGAATACATTTGTCACCGAAATGTGCCATTTCCAGCCTCATTCACCAACATCCCTTCCTCAATTTGCTGGAGTCAGTGAGAGGGGTCATACCCATAACCCATGGGTGAAAGGGAGATTTTCAGGTGACTATGAGCTGAACAGCAGAACGAAAACACACGGCTCGTACGAAGTCCTCCGAACATCTTGTTCACGATGTCAAGGTTCGAGGGAGGGGAGTGTGACAGGAAAATTAAAATCCCTTTTCTCGACATCGGCACTCGATGTTTAAAACTCTTCCCCTCGACATCGATGCTTGACGAAATACCGACCTGACGAAATTACCGACTACGTTGCCCGCGCTGCACGAGCGCTGCTATCTCTCTAAAAGGGGTGAGCGCGCGGTAGCGGAACTGCGATATCTCGAGGACTCTCCCGTCGATCTTCGACGAGATCGGTCCTGCGTGCGTAAGCGATCAGCTGTCTGCCGGTTTTCGGTCAGTGCGTGCGTAAGCGATTTCGCCATATATCGTCAACGTTGTATTTAAGTGGACGGCACTTGTCAGCGTTGTATTTAAGTGGACGGCACTCGTCTAGATATTGTCAGCGTTATATTTGAGTGGACGGCACTCGCCTAGATATTGTCAACGAGCTGTGTGGTCCGTTTTGTGACAAACAGCGATACGACTGTAACGTAAGTTCAATATACTGCTTATCTCTCTACTTTTCTTTCTGACTCTCGCAAAATTCCTTGGGTCTTCCGACGGAACTCCCCTTGTATTGTTTCATGTTTAGAATAAACTGCTAGCCGACCGCGGCATATCAAAAGAATCGAGTACGAGTTTGTTAGTTCTTATAAACTAACTGGCGCCCAACTAATAAAGTCACTGTCGTAATTATTCAGAGCCCTGGCAGCCCTTGACCCAGGCCGCGCCAGGTGTCGGTATTATTCGTCAATTTGTCAAAAGAATAACGCCGGTCTCACAATCTTAATATAATTTTTAAGTAATTTATTACAAATTCTTTAAAATAGGATAAGTAGACCGGGCACGTTGTCACACATTTTTTTCAATATTTTTTGTATTTTTTACATTTAATTTTGAGAGTACAGTGATATGCCAAAATTTCGAGTGAACCCTCAGCTTCAATTGGACAGTATCGATTTTGTGTGATTGTTACTCTACAGTTGTTACATAACAATAAATAACGACAGGTCGCTTGTGACAACGTGCCCCGTAACCGGGGCACGTTGTCACATCAAATGTAATTGCATGCAAAATGTTATCCAAACTGTATTCAACGTAAATATCAATAGTGCGCTGCAATATTATAGTGCGGTGCAATGTAAAAAAGTAAAATCCTTCACAGAAACATTTATTTTATTTCAAAAAAGTACAAAAAACACGAAGTATTTAGATTAAGACGAAAAGTTTTCGTCTTAATCTAAATACAAGATTCCACTCGAATGCGCAACTTATTGATACACATTACAGCAAGACGAATTACTTCTAGATCGACTACTGCGGCTCTCGCAGTTTTCCGTTTGTAGGAGCGCACCATATCCCAATTGCCCTATGACATTAAAATTCGTGACAACGTGCCTCGAGGGCATTTTTTTACTCCAAACAGCCTCATGGCCAACACGTTTGAGATATTCATAAGGTTAGGTATTGCACGCGGTAGGTAAAAGTACATACTTCAAGATAATATAAAGGTCTATTCTGAAAAAACATAAGCTTTATGTCCAGTACGTTGAATATTAGACAATAAAATTTTACGTACGGTCGCAAAAAACTTTCAAGTTGATTTTATGTCAACACGGCTGGAGCAATCTCAACACTGTAAACACACCAAAGATGGGCATACACTAACACGTTTTGGGAATGACGGGTGCTGTCCTCTGGTTATTAGTTTTTTAAATAAAGCCGATGTGACAACGTGCCCCGTGTGACAACGTGCCCCGGTCTACCCTATTTATTATTAAAGAGAGTTACAATTGAGAAAGATAATACTATATAATACATGTAAAAAATTAATATATGAAACTTAATTATATAAAAATATTGGTATGCTGTATATGTCACATGTAATGCTGTATATGTCACTATAGTATATTGTGCACCAAGGGGTGAAAGTAGCGTTTTTCAGACGAGGCGAGGGCGGCAAATCACACGAGTCTGAAAAAGCTTTCGCCCGAGATGCACACAATATTTTTCACAATACTTTTACGGAAAGTTCGATTTCCATGCCTAGAGAGAGGCGAGAGTGGTCAATTTCAAGCCAGGGCTTACTTTCCTCCCTAGGGCGGAAAGTGATTACTTTCCACCCGCTATGCCGCCCTGGCGTGAAATTGGCCGCTTTCACTCCTCTCTACAGGCATGGAAAGTCGAACTTTCCGTGGAGGTGTTGTGAACAAACAAATTACAATTGTATAATTCTCTTTCTAACTGTCTCCCTTAGAAAGAAACAAAGAGTGAGTTTCCGAAACATCCAATTTTTGGGACCAGGCATTAATGACGCCGTCTGTACAATTTTTTAATCAGTACACTGAGAGCCAAAAAAACAGTAATAATTCCTGTATTTTTGCTCACTCTCAACTTTTAATCTTTCTTACAGTAACCATTACGCACTGCTACAGTAAACGTTCTCCCAGTATCCAGTACAATTTCACAGTAACCATTACGATAAAACCAGTAATGATTTCGGTGCAATATTTAAAAAAATATTATAATTTTTCAAATAGTTCTTATTTTTTCTAATATTTTTATAGTTTAATTTGTATTCGTGGTTTTGCATATATTCTATTTTATTAATTAAAATTACACACTGTTTTACAATTTTTGAAAACACATTGACGAGAGATGGGATTTGAACTAAGATTCCGGAATACCTAATACATCCATAACTTTTAAGCAAAATCGGTAAC